>MU788033.1:69239-83512 GCA_026770625.1 Nicotiana glauca | reverse complement strand
GATGGAAATTCACAAAAGATTTCAAATAATTGGCACGAAGCCCAAGTATGGCAATAAGCCTAAATCATGGTGAAAAACAACAAGTCCTTGTCAAATACGCGGTAAAATATCAGCCGGGATGGACCAAGTCACAATCCCCAATAGTAAATGACCCCGCGCTAGTTGTACAACGCGTGTCTCACCTCAACATAGCATTACGTTGTGCAATTCGGGGTTTCAAACCCTCAGTACATTATTTAAAATCATTACTCACCTCAAGACGGTCAAAGTCTAGCTTGCTATGCCCTTGCCTCTCAAATTAGCCTCCTCGTGCGACGATTCTGCCCAAAATCACAACGAATATGTTGCATTATACTAAAGAGACAATACTCAATCGAAAGCAATCGATAAATATAAAAATTCACGAATTTGGCAAAACCCGAGCCCCGGACCCATGTCTCGAAACTCAAAAATTTTTACATCATCGGGTTCCTTATCTCGCCACGAGTCTAACTATACAAAAATTATCCAATTCCCATATCATTTCGATGTCAAATGGACCTTCAAATCCTAACAAGATTCAAAAATTTACTATTCATCTTCTTCTCCATTCAAGAACCCTAACTCACAATACCCATTTCAAGGACTAACATAATTCTTCAACCAATTGGTACATCCTACTTCACAATACATTCCAAATACTTAATCCATAGTTGTATTTATGTGTAGGGTGAAAACTTTACCTCTTGTAGATCAAACCCTAACTTGAATCCTTTTGAATGATTCTTGATGATTAGGGCAATTCCTATAAATTTCAATCCATGTAGATGTTAATACTACCATTAACTAGTGTTATTCCATTATAAAAATATCAAAAAACTTACCTTTGATGTGTATTTGGGTTGAGGGCTCTCCACCTTCTCTCTAGAATCCAAAACTTAACCCAAAAATGTCATCTTTTTCTCTCTCCCCGATCCTCCCTTTATTTATAGAAAATGAGCTGCGTAGGCTGGCTGCGTAGCCTACGAAGATTGGCTACGCAGCTTACCTCTCCCTTCACTTCCATTCTGATTTTGCCTACGCAATTGTGCGTAGGCTACGCAGACTCGCGTAGCTGTTCTATCACCATTTAGAAAAAAAAGTCATAACTTCTTGTATAAATCTCCAATTGATGAACGGTTTGAAGAGTTGGAAACTAGACTCAAAGGGCTTTCATTTAATAAGTTGAGCATCACCCAACTCCTTATATAAATAGAGATATGATTATTTAAAGTGAGGTCTTGTGCGCCCTCATTTACAACTTTCTTCTATTATGAAATTTTCCAACTTCAAAAGTTCCCGCTAACCATCCGAAATTACCCCAAGGCCCCCGGGACCTCAACTAAAAATACATAAACCTCCTAAAACATCATACAAACTTGTTCCAATCATCAAAATGCATCAAACAACTCCAAGACCATCAAATTACATCGAATTCAAGCCTAAGTTCTTCTAAAACTTCCAAAACACGCATTTGATCAAAAACCTGACCAAACGATGTCCGAATGACCTGAAAATTTGCAGACATATCTAAAATCACCCAACGAAGCTACATCAATTCCGACCCTCGATCAAAATCTCACCTATCAATCGGAATTCGCCAAAATACTAACTTCGCCAATTCAAGCCTAATTCTACATCGGACCTCCAAAATTACTTCCGATCATACTCATAAGTCACAAATCATCCCCCGAAGCTAACCGAATTATCGGAATTCATATACGAGCCTTCTAACATATAAGTCAACATCCATTTGACTTTTCCAAACTAAATCTTCCTTAGAGAGACTAAGTGTCTCATTTCCTTCTAAAATCAATCCAAGCCAACTCGATCACGCAAGACACTGATAATGAAGCATATAGAAGTAGAAAAATGGGAAGGATAGGGCAGTAACTCATGAGACGATGGGTCAGGTCGTCACAGTATCCAAAGTTGAATTACATGTATACTGGGTTATATTACGATTTGCTTCAAGATTGTTGAGTGGGTTACTGTATGTAATAGTGTCTCAAAATGAGAACTAATGTAATTCCTCATTGAATGCACCATTTCCAGATCATTGGATGTTTACTAGCTTAAAAAGGTGAGTTTCAACATTTGCTATGTTGTTCCTAATGTTCTTTGATAAGGTAATATAAATTCAGCATTTAATCAAAAAATTTATGGTAGAGACTCGGGTAATCCAAGCTTTTTATACCTTAGGATTTTTTTTACACTTAAATTTATATTATATGTTGGTAAAAAAATTGATACTCCTATTATATAGCTTTTTTTATGACAATGGATGTCACTAGCCAATTTATCAGGTAATGATCTCCATCTCTTCATAATTAGCTCGATGTCTAGCATATTTGGTGTGATAGGAATAATTTTTTATTGGAAAATTTTTTAATTTTTAGTCGGTAAGTAAATATTCTAGAAAATATTAAAGAATAAAAATACCTAATGATGTCCAATTTCCTAAATATCTGAAGTTGTTCGCTAATCGTATGTTTAAACATCCGCAGATCAATTTTTTATTCATGGCACTCTTCATCTCTATTGCCGCCAATGATTGATGAAGAAATAAGCAGTTTTGAATTATTGGAGACGCATTCTCGTATTTTTTTGCGCTCTTTCAAAGATTGCTTAAGGTTTTTGGCTGCTGTGGAAACAAGTTTCACTGTCACATCCAAAGCAAGACACGATGGGGCATTTTCCGATCTCTATATCCTCAAGTGGACATCATTTTGTCAGCTATTTTAGCCTTAACATATATAGTTTTATGCATTTCGCCGACAGTTAACGTAACTAATCATATTGATGAAAGGTAGAATTTTTCCAATACAATCCTTGCAAAGGATGCAAATTCTAAAATAGGGATATTGCAAAAATCATATATGATGTTATGCACTTATGTAGATTGTATATAGGTATCAGCTATAATTATTGCAGTCTGTTCCATACAGGCATAACATGGAAGTTTTCCATACAATGTCACAGACGAGATATTGAATCCTAATAATAGATTCTTATAGAGTAAAAGCTAAAGCTTAATAATTCGAATTATGTCAAATTTACTTATTGTGGAATGTTATTGCTTCTTTGATTTTGCTTATTGTTGCTTCTTGTAACAATTTTTTTAAGAGCAAACATCATTTATGGCCCATCGGTAGAAACTAATAGCATTTGGTAGCCCACAAATTGACCTATACAAGTCATAGCCTAAAAGTAATGACAAGTGCTAGCCGGAAATCATCAAATGACTCGCCCCTTCTTAAAATCGTCAACTCAGGTTTCTTCTTATCCGTCACGATCTTCGGGTTGAGGGAATCCAACGACTCGCCCTTTCTTACTGATTTTGATTTTCTGTATGCATATCCATCCTGTTGTATGAGTTCTTCCATTGACTTACTATAAAAATCTTATTTTTTCAAGTATTATTTTGATTTGAAGCACTGGAAAATTATCAAAAAAACAAAGGTGGTTTCCAACGATTCAACAACTGTAGACCGAATCAGTGAGTTGCCGGATTCTCTTCTCCATCATATTCTCTCTCTCATGCCGACAGATGAGGCATTCAAAACGCGTGCTTTCTCGAAAAGGTGGCGCTATCTTTGGACTTCACTTTATAATTTTTATTTCAATTGTGAACTTTAAAATGAAGAATGGAGGATTTAACGGGTAAAAGTACAGATCTTTTTAGATCTGGCTGGTTCTAGGATTTTCCGACGTTTTGTTGTTGTTGTTTTAATGGGTAGAAGTCTATATCTTCTTAGATCTAGGATTTTCCGGCGAGGGTATTCGTTCAATGAAGTTTCCGACTAGCACTTATCATTATTTTTAGGCAATTTCTTCTTCTCCGTTCTGACCACCGGTTTCCGGTAGCCATAGTTGTTATAATACATTTCCGATTTTCCGGCGATGAAACACCATCGCCAATTTTGTGGCCTCAATACTTCCGTTCCCATTTTTAAAATAAATATTTAAAAAAGGAATTTTTGTTCCCACAAATTCGCTTATCATTCTTGGCTAATAATTTAAAACTCCGGCAATGTTGTTGCCATTTTCGGCAACTGTGAGGCCATGAACATCGGTGGCTGGTTTCTCAATGAGAGGAAGAACAGAGAAGATGACTATGAAAAAATTTGAAATATCTACAAAATAAATTGGTATTATACAAAAATTATACAAAATAGATTGTCACTATACAATTTATATACAAAATAGACTGTCACTATACAATTTATTTACAAATATAGTGTCGCTATATAAAATATATACAACAATAGATCTAACTATACAATTTATATACAAAATAGATGTAACTATACAAAATATATACAAAAAGACTGTCGCTATACAAAAATACATGATACACTCCAAATACACAGTGTGCACACATTACATATATAAAATTGTATATAATTTATATACACTATGTTTACATATTAGCAAATACACATTATATACAATTTTGATACATTGTTCGGACAGATTATACATTCACGATACAAAAAATATTTGGGGTTTACAAATATATACACTTTAGATACACAAGCACACTCGGGATATGATCAATATACACTAAGGATACACTGTCGAACTTAGGATACAATATTTATACATTGCAAAAAAAGGGTTAGCTCTATCGCACCAGGCAGGGGTCGAACCTATGACCTTCAGCTTAGGAAACAAGTGCTCTAGCTAGGGGTGTACATATGCCGGATTGCTTCGGATTTTTCAATTACCAAACCAAATCAATAGTGTCGGATTTTTAAATCTATAAACCAAACCAAACCAATGAAATCGGATTTTTGAATCTCGGATTTTCTCGGATTTTTTGGGTTTTTTCGGGTTTTTTTTTTCGATAAGTCTTCATAGCACAAATATATAACTTGTGCTCCACATACTTCTCTAATCCTATAAGGATACAACTATATAATGTATTTTTCAAGAAAATAATACAATAATATGAGATGCGTCATAACATTGTACTAAAATATTCAATAACAAAAATACTAAAATCCATAAAGAAAATATTACTAAGTAATAAGCCATAATAAATATTAACATAATCTAAAAGTACTATATAAGTCATGCTTAAATAAGTACAATTATAAGTATATTAGTTACACAACTAAGCACTAAAGAAAAAGATAAACTAAGTTATGCATTTTTAATATAAATAATGCAAAACTAAAAACTAGATATTCACACTATTGTCATTTCTAGTGTTGAATTGAATTTTCTTAGTTAGCATTAGTATTGATGTGAAGTTTATTTGAATTACTACCTTTATGAACTATAAAATTTATCGGACCATTCAAGAATGTTAATTCCAAACTTGAAACAATATATTTAAAGATAAAACTGTGAAAACGTTTAAGNCGGGTTATTTTATCCAACACCAAACCAAGTCAAACCAACCCATGATCGGGTTTTTTTTTCCGGTTTGACTCGGATTACCGGTTTGGTGCGGTTTATCGGTTTTTTTTGTATATCCTAGCTCTAGCCACTGAGCTATAGGCGCTTATGTTGCCTTTCTCATTCCTTTCGGCTACTATATGCAATACTTTTGGGCCGAATGGTCATTTTTTAAAAGTGATACAAAACATGGGCTATTAAAATTTTGAGGGACTATAGAAGATAATTTACTCTTTTTTTAAAAGATTTATTGGGCCCGGGTTTAACGCAGGCAACACCCCACTAGTATTTATTATAAACCGGATGAAGTGCTATTTAATTATTGTACTTTGTATTCTAGCACGACCAAAGTAGAACCGAGTCACCACTTCTCATTTGCACGTGAAATGAATTTATTTAGTTGTACTGTATTTGTCCACCAACTGCACCATCTTGACGTTGTTTATCACGTAGAAATAAATTAAAACTAAAATTAAACCAGTTAATATAATTTTTTAAATATTTTAATCTAACTAATCTATATATTATTTGGTCAAGCTCTTTTTTTTTTATGCTAAGAGTATTTTTTGGTCAGAAGTATTTGTTTTAGATAGAAAAAAAATACTTTTGAGGAGATGCAAAAGTTGTTTTTGAGAAACCGAAAAAGGTAAATTCCCCCAAAAGTATTTTTTGAATAATATTTTTGCAAAAATACACTTAAAAGTATTTTTTAAAAGTTTGACCAAATTATTCAAAAAATATTTTTCAAATAAATTATTCAAACAAAAACTGCTTCTCACTTAAAAAAACTTTTGAGAAAAATATTTTTCAAAAATAAGTTGATCTTAGAAGCTTGACCAAAAAAGTTAGTTTTTTAAAAAAATATTAAATCAAATAAAACAAAAATTAGCAAAATTTTTACCATACGCTTCTTTTATTAATTTATCAGTTTTTTCTGATTTTACTATGCAATCATATAAACTTAAGTTGCAAATTATAATCCATAAATAGGTAATGTTTCTCATTATCGCACGCACAAAAATTTTCATCTATGAGAAATATACCAGGCTTAGAACTAGAAGCTTCTCTGACCGTGATTTTTGTTTGTCATTTTGTATGCATTACATTCTTTGTATAATATTGATTCCTAAGTTGATTATCAGTAGAGGAATAAAAATTGGACACGTGTAGATAGCACAACAAATTTTAATCACTTTTGTTTTTGTATGAATACAGGTACGGTGCAGGGATTAAATACACATTAAAAAAAATTAAATAGTCTCTTGATCACTTAAACTTGCGCTCAATTGTTATTCCGGTAGATAAATTTAAAATTTTCTCATTCATCAAACCAAGCGTATATATCTCAAACACATCATATGTTAGACCATTTATTGCTTGACATATGTTATTTGTGGGTCCTAGTTTAAAATTAATTTATCCAAATTTCATTTTATTTTTGCTTTCTTCTCCACTCACCTACTCCTTCCGAAGCCCCCGCCCTCCAAAAAAAATCCAGTAAGAGAATATACTACCGGCAAAGTCTCCGACCAAACCCTAAATCCAAGAAATTAGCCAGTTTTCTTTATCCATATTCTACTTCTCTTCTTATTTCTGTTTAATTCAATTAGGAATAGAGTTTTGACGACCAAAAAACCTCAATGGCTGCCATCTCCGGTTCGTCGACGACCAACCACATAACCACATCTCTTTTTTAAAAAGTCTCAAATCATAAGAGATAAGTAAAATCACACATCTTCGGATCGAATCTGGTCGAAAAACTCCCAAGTGCTCTCTGTCCTCGCTTAAGTTCAAAAGCCATAGCATTTCTTTACTCAAATTACTCACTATAGTTGAGAAAGAATGAGAAAACGAGATGAGAAATATTTGATAGATAATATAACAAAACTGGATAAAAAAATGGAGTGGATTGATGTGAGATAGTTGGGGAGGGATTAATGGTGAAAAGAAGTTGAGATGAGAGGCGAGCAGTGATGGATGACCTTAGGGGAATTGTTTCCCTTTTCTTTTTTATTTTTATTTTTCTTTTGATTTTAGTAAAAAAAAAATTTAATCAAATATTTGTAGTCACTCGTTTTATTTTGTGTGATTGGCACGATTTTGTGCACATTACCTATGTGCCATATAAGTATAGTCAACGGTCAAAGTGGTTTATTAGTATTTATTCCGTCAAGTTAAGGTGTTTAAATGGAAAAATTGTAAGTTTGTCTACCGGATTGGCAATATGGTGCAAGTTTAAGTGGTCAGGAGGCTATTTTCCTAAAAAAAAATGATATTATATAGCCGCTCTAAAACATAATTGTCGAAAATGTATGTGTGTGTGTGTGTGTATATATATATATATATATATATATATATATATATATATATATATAAATTTTATTCACTTTTACTACTACCGAATATTAATAATTTCGGCCGCGGGCTAAAAGTAATCTCGCAAAACTTTCTTATTTCCAATATAATACGTTTGAAAAAGCATCACATAAAATTTGAAAGACGAGACCTTTGTTCATTTGCTAATTGGCCAAATATATAGCCACCACGTGCAAATAACAAAAGGAAAAAGTATATTTCTATACATTAGAAGAGCATGAGTTTCGACATGCTTGCTCATGTGTATTTTAAGTTTTGTTTGAGGGCATATTAGAGTTTTGAGCTTATTTGTATACGTAACTTTTCTATATCTACCCAATTATTATGTGTAGCATTTACATTATTTCAAATGTGGGTTTTATTCGATTTCTGTACATCACAATTTACAGAAAGTATACAGAACTTAAATATACCTAAAAGAAAAAGCTTTTAACCCTATGGGTTACGACGATAAATCATTATAAAGCAAGTGACGAACCAAAGGTCCATTTACAAACTTGATGAGTAGTATAAAGGAGGCTTTCAGTAAAATGTAAAAGGAAGTTTAGTGGATAATAAATCTCATAAAATGGGGTCCGAAGAAAATAGTATGTACGCAAATCTTACCTTATCTTGTGAAGATAATAGTAAACTTTGGCTCAAGGAAAAATAAAGAAGAAACTGAAACAACACAATAATAGTTTTGAAAATTGATCTAAAACTGACTACATATTTTGGTTATTATTTGCATCAAATAATGTTTAACCCAAAAATAGATTTTTCAGTCAAAGTCAATATCTAGAAGAAATCGGATTATTGATAACCAAGATTAACTTCACTTTTTCAATAATTTGAAGAACAAATCAAGGAATGAAAATAATTGACAAAGAAAATATGAAACTGATTGATAATCACTCCCGAAATTACGGTTTAGAACCTTGAGAATAAAGCAAAGAATGATTGCATAAATTTCAATAATTATTCGATGTCATTACAAATGAAGATCCAGTCCTTATATAGGATCATATAATTATAATGGTTCCCTACTTAATTCGGGCTCACTAATGATATTTATTACCTTGATTGCTCGTTACCATGTACAATTGTAATGGAAATATTTATGGCTAAAGATTTCTTGTAACCGTATCGATTTTTCTTCCTTATTTATGAAAGATCTGTGCATCTTTCCTTCTTAACAGTTTTACTCATTCCATTCATGTTTCACCTTTTATAGTTGTCAGGTCTGGCTCTCTTCTCAGTGTAACCTCGTGGGTATTCGTCTTGTGCCTTTCTACATTCTTTAACTCATTTATTTATGAACGTCACTTGTTATTATATTGATGGTCCATGTGTCATACTTTTTTACCACTAATACAAATAGTTCCCTCACTTTCTGAATATTCTCAATTGAATATTCTGGAAGTGTTAAGTATTTATGGCGGGAATTCTTTATCGCCATTCCTCGATTATCATTATACCCTCTTCAGAATTGATGTGACGCATGTCACATTCATTTAATGCCCATGTTGTGTGGCTTCACTTGATTGGTTCTGCAGTTTCTTAGTGCTTTTTTAGGATTTTTTCTGCGACTGCATCAATCATGAAGTGACGGTTCTATTATGACACTTCATAATGATCAACTTTGATGACGGTCGCATCTCTTTATAAACATTTCATCCCCTTTGATTTCTTGAAACCTTCTTCCTTCTTCTCTGTATCCATCATCTTAACCTTCTTTCATAGTCCTCTACCTTTCCTCTGTATTTTCTTTATTAAACATGTCTTCTTCAATACCAGACCCTCGCAAAGTGGTGATTGTCAATGAGCTTGTTCCTTCTACTTCCCTTACTAGGTGTAGGAGAGGTGGTAGAATCCACATTCTTGGTTCGTTATCTACTTGCAGTTCTACTTCTCAAATTAGTTCCACCAAACATATTCTTTTAGAAAAAATGTTGACTACTGCTCCCATGGACAAAACATCTTGGAAATTTCTTTCATAGAAATTTGATTGGAAATGAAGACTCGTAGTACTCTTTATTCTTACAATTTCTTTTCTTCTTTACTCATTCATATATCACTTTTTCATCAACTTTTTTTTAGGATTTGCTATTCGTGGCTCAGTCCCGCAAATGTTCCATTAATCAGGCTTTCTGTAAGTCTTGCTCAAGAACGGATTTTGAGTACTTCTTCCTCCAAGAGAAAAACTGTTGAAGCCCATGGATCTGATGATGAAGAGGATGCAAAAGAAGGTTCCTTGGTGAGAAAACCACATGGCAGAAGACGCGTGGTTTTAGATGATGAAGCCCATATCTCTCATGATCAACCATCAAGTTGATTCCCTTCATACTCATTGTTGAGCTAGAGAGTGCTCCTTTAGAAATTTCTGATGAAGATGCTAGTAACTCACCTAATCCCCCTCAAGTCCCGTTGAATGGTTATTCGCCCATGGATTTGAGGGTGAGGAAGGCCTCGAGCCTATTTCAAAAGAACCGACTCTCGCTTCCCTTCTAGTTTTACCCAATGTTAACCCCCATGTGTCTTTACTTGGTGTTACCCCAATGGTTACTCCCGCTGTTGCTCCTCATGTGGAACTTCTAGTAGCAGGCGGGATATGAAAAACGTTGTCACTGAAGTCCTCGAGGGTGGGAATTTGTTGAGAAAATCTGGACTAGCTGATGTATGGCTGAAACCATTATTAGGACCCACGGAATAGAAGAAGTTGGAGGGTCACAGTTCCTTGACTTTCATGAGTGACATCCTTCATTCTTCTCTTAAGGTACAACTTTACTTATATTTCATTCCTTCCTTTTCATCATTCGTAACTCTTCTTATTTTGCCTTTTTTATAGATTAATTTTATAGGAACTGGGCTTATGAAAATGATCTCTTGGATTGGCCATCAATTAATTGAGTGGCTCACCAAGGTTAATAATTGGAGAGAACAATTTGAAGGTCTTCAGTTGGCGAAGGACATTCTTGCAGAGGAAAAAAGAGTATTGGAACAACAACTGAGGATGGCCTCTGCTAATTTAGCGGTTCTAAAAACTTCTTCCAGCCAAGTCGAGAAAGATAAGGATAGACTGGCATCCTCTTTTGCTGAACAACTTTCCAAGACTACAGAAGAGATAAGGAGTTTGAAAAAGCTCCTTAATCAAAAAGAGGTTTATGCGGGTTATCTGGTTCAGATGCTTACCCAAACTGAAGAAGATCTCCGTACCTCAACAAGTAAAATTCAGTTCCTAGAAAGTTCTCTTGCTCATTTGAAGATAGCTTATGAAGCATCAGAGGCAGAAAAAGAAGAATCGAAAGCTGAAATTGAGCAGTGGAGGAATAATTATTAAACCCTCAAGGATAATTAATCAGTGGACGTTAGTTGGGCTTTTTTGAACACTCGCCTCGAGACTTTAACTGAAGCTAGCCAGGAAAGCTTTGTCCTTAATGCTGAGATTACTAAGGCAAGAGAAACAATTAATCAGACTCAGTAATATCAAAGCTTTTCCACATCTGAAGATGAAGGTTCCAAGGGTGATGGAGATGGACTTGCTCCTGGTAAAGCTAATTGTAATGGCCCAAAAGGTCATTACTTATTTTAGTTTTTTTTTGTGTTTTGAGGCTTTAAAAACCTCTTTCAGTATCATCTCGATTTTGCGTGCACAGTCCGGACACGTAACCGAAAAGTCATTATGTCAAAATCTATGAAAATGATGAAATTTTGCCTTTAAAATGAATTTAAGTTGACTTCGGTCAACATTTTGGGTAAACGGATCCGGACCCATGATTTGACTATTTCGGAGGGTTCGTAGGAAAATATGGGACTTGGGCATATGCCCGGAATAGAATTTCGAGATCCCAAGCCCGAGAAATGAATTTTTTAAAAAAAATATTTTTTAGAATATTTATGAGTTTTTAGAAATGAAATGTGTTTAAAGTTTGATGGTATCGGGACCGTATTCTGGTTCCGGAGTCCGGTACAAGTCTTATATATGATTTGAGTCGATCATGTGAAAGTTGGTTAGAAACAAACTTGAAATGACGTGAATCGGACCGCATTTGAGAAAATTAGAAAATTAGATGTTCTTGAGTGATTTCATAATTTTTATGCTAAATTCATAGTTGTTGATGTTATTATGGTGATTTGGATGCACGAGCAAGTCCGTATGATTTTTTTAGGTTGGTGTGCATGTTTGGTTTGGATCCACGAGGGTTCAGGTGAGTTTTGGATAGGCCATAGAGTGAAATTTCGACTTAGGATGTTGCAGATTTTAACTGGTATATTGCAGGTATGCAGGCTTCGCATTTGCGAAGCCTGGCTCACAAATGCGAGAGAAGTCGCAAATGCGAACGAGCCCAGACCAGCAGTTCCTCACAAATACGAGGTATTCATCGCAAATGCAATGTCCCAGTTGTGGCCAGTCGTCGCAAATATGACAGCTTTATCGCAAAAGCGACTTTGCAAATGCAAAAGTCTCTTCGCAAACGCGAGCATAGCAGACTTCTGGGTTCGCAATTGCGATACCTGATCGCAATTGCAATACCTGCAACCTGTAAATTCATAACTTAGACGTATTTCAACCATTTTTCACACTCTTTCAAAACCAAAACACTCTTGGGCGATTTTTCAAAGACAACTTATCTTCCTAATCAATTGTAAGTCATTTCTAACTTGTTTTCTTCAATCTTTAATATCTTTCACATGATTTCAACTTAAAATCAAAAGTTTTCATGGGGAAAATTGGGTGTTTTGGGTAGAATCTAGGTTTTCCAAATTTTGGGGATTTGGACCTCGATTTGAGGTCCGAATTCAAAATAAATTATATATTTGGAGTCATGGAGGAATGGGTAATCTGGTTTTGGTTCGAACATCAAGTTTTGACCATGTGGGTCCGGGGGCGATTTTTTACTTTTTGGGTAAAACTTTAGAAAACTTATTTTCATGCATTAGAATTCATTTATTTAGCATTTATTGATGTAATTAAGTAACTTGTGGCTAGATACGAGCGAATTTGTCACGACCCCAAATCCCAACACGGTCGTGATGGCGCCTCTCATAGGGACAAGGCTAGCCGATAACAAAACGTTACATCTTTTTATAATTACTTACCAGAAATAAGTCTAATTCACGGATAATATGATTAAAAGTACGAAGTAAACATGGTAGATTAATGAAAACCATACCGACTCAGCCCGAAATCGGGGTGTCACAAGTCATGAGCTACTACAGAATGTACTAACATTTTACAAGTCTAGATTTATTACAAATAACAAAAGATAAAGGAGAAACGGGGCTGCGGACGTCAACAACTACCTTGTTACTCCTAGTCACCGCCTGGTCTGGAAAGAATCAGCGCTAAGGAGCAAACTCAGCTCTGTCGGTATCTGCACACATGGTGCAGGGAGTAATGTGAGTACTCCGACCCAGTGAGTAATAATAATAAATACAGTCTGAAAGTAAGAAAACACAGTAAGTACACAAAGTAAGCTAAAAATCCAAATATACAACAAGGTGTGGATTGAGCAGCTGAACAACAGTATAGAAAAAATATCGGAATACAATGCAGTGCGTATAATGGTACATTCCAGTACCCACTGCGGCGTGCAGCCCGAGCCATCCATATTTATTTATCGTCGACGGCGCTCACTGGGGGTGTGTACAAACTCCGGAGGGGCTCCTACAGCCCAAGCACAATATATTGGTCAGTCATTGTTACCTGACCGGTCAGCCATTGTTGCCTGACCAATTTATATCACACAGTGCCATTATTACCACTGTTCCAAGAATCTATTACAATATCATTGTTACCACTGTTTCAAGTATATATATTACAGTGTCATTGTTTCCATTGTTTCAAGTATAATATACAGTGTCATTGTTACCACTGTTTCAAGTATCTATTACAGTGTCATTGTTACCACTGTTTCAAGTATATATATTAAAGTGTCATTATTACCACTGTTTCAAGTATAATATACAGTGTCATTGTTACCACTGTTTCAAGTCACTTTATAATCAGTCCAGAGAATAATATAGTAAGCCCCTTGGGCATTTACAAAGTAAAATTTCCAGCCCGAAATACATTTAAAAATGTCATTTAAGCTTTCAACGCTTAGAATTGTGGCTGAGTTTGCAAACAATATTTATAACCTTGGACTGAAGTTAGATAATATGTAAATCATGCTAAGTGTTAATATTAATCCCCGAAGGATTTTACAAGTCGGCGCAAGGCCCCAAACATGGCATCAAGCCCAGTAAGATTGATAAAGCATGTGTATCAATCGTCGGTATAGTATAAACATCATACGGGATGGTTCAAGTCACAATCCCCAATAATATCCGACCCCGCACTCGTCGTGAAATGCGTGTCACGCCTCAATATAGCATTACGATGTGAAAGTCCAGGGTTTCAAACCCTCAGAGCAATATTTACATATATTACTCACCTTAAACCGGTCGCAGGATTAGTCCGCTATGCCTTTTCCTCTTGAATTAACCTCTTC
>MU788033.1:47220-63104 GCA_026770625.1 Nicotiana glauca | reverse complement strand
GAGTAATGTGAGTACTCCGACCCAGTGAGTAATAATAATAAATACAGTCCGAAAGTAAGAAAACACAGTAAGTACATAAAGTAAGCTAAAAATCCAAATATACAACAAGGTGTGGACTGAGCAGCTGAACAACAGTATAGAAACAATATAGGAATACAATGCAGTGCGTATGATGGTACATTCCAGTACCCACTGCGGCGTGCAGCCCGAGCCATCCATATTTATTTATCGTCGATGGTGCTCACTGGGGGTGTGTACAGACTCCGGAGGGGCTCCTACAGCCCAAGCGTAATATATTGGTCAGTCATTGTTATCTGACCGGTCAGCCATTGTTACCGGACCAATTTATATCACACAGTGCCATTATTACCACTGTTCCAAGTATCTATTACAGTGTCATTGTTACCACTGTTTCAAGTATATATATTACAGTGTCAGTGTTACCACTGTTTCAAGTATAATATACAGTGTCACTGTTACCACTGTTTTAAGTATCTATTACAGTGTCATTGTTACCACTATTTCAAGTATATATATTACAATGTCATTGTTACCACTGTTTCAAGTATAAAATACAGTATCATTGTTATCACTGTTTCAAGTCACTTTATAATCATTCCAAAAAATAATATAGTAAGCCCCTTGGGCATTTACAAAGTAGAATTTCCAGCCCGAAATACATTTAAAAATGTCATTTAAGCTTTCAACGCTTAGAATTATGGCTGAGTTTGCAAACAACATTTATAACCTTGGACTAAAGTTAGATAATATGTAACTCATGCTAAGTATTAATATTACTCCCCGAAGGATTTTACAAGTCGGCGCAAGACCCCAAACATGGCATCAAGCCCAGTAAGATTAATAAAGTATGTGTATCAATCGTCGGTATAGTATAAACATCACACGGGATGGTTCAAGTCACAATCCCCAATAATATCCGACCCCGCACTCGTCGTGAAATGAGTGTCACGCCTCAATATAGCGTTACGATGTGAAAGTCCGGGGTTTCAAACCCTCAGAGCAGCATTTACATATATTACTCACCTTAAACCGGTCGCAGGATTAGTCCGCTATGCCTTTTCCTCTTGAATTAACCTCTTCGTGCGTCGAATCTGCTCAAAACCATAAGGAATACGTTACAATGTTCTAATGGGACATAACCCAATCAAAAGAACTCAAAAAATACTCAAAAACACGTAATTGGCAAAACCCGAGCCCCGGGCCCACGTCTCGAAAAATTCTGAAATTCATATTTCCGGAATCCTCGTCTTGCCACGAGTCCGTACATACCAAGAACTCCCAATTCGGACCACGAATGGCCCCTCAAATCCTAAATTTATAGTTTTTGCTCCAAGCCCTAATTTCTTAGAATTTTGCTATGTTTTCATGAATTTCATGGATGATTCTTCAATAAAAACATGTATTTAACTCATAAAACTTACCTCCAACGATTCCCAGTCGAAACCCCTTCAATTCCTGTCCAAAAGCTCTCAAGTTGCTCAAAAACTGGTGGAAAATGACCCAAAAATCGCGGATATACTGCCCAGATTTTTTCGGAATCACTGTTCACGCGCGGTTACTGTTCATCCCGCGCGGTTACTGTTCACGCTGCAGAAAAATACAACAGCAATTAAAGAAATTGCAGCAGTTTTTGTTTCACAAAAATGGCTCTAAATCCGTCATACGAACTCGGAATTCGACGATTCTTGTTCCTATGAGTCACAAATAATAATACGAACACAACCCTTCAATCGAAACTCGATTCGGACCTCGTTTACTCAGTTCAATACCCATTTAGCTCGTTAAATAATTAACTCATATTTCGCGTCAAAAACCCAATCGCGACTTGATGAAATTAAACCAAAATTTTCATATTAGTCCTATAATTCATGATTTAAATTCTGGAAGTCTCGAAATCAAATTTCGATCTCTGGAACTAAAAATGGACCTTTGGATCATTACATGTTTATGCTCAAAACAACAAAAATCTTTCAAAAATGACCCGTTGTGCATCCGAAACACACCCGAGGTCCCCGGGACTTCAACCAAAAGTACAGACATGTTTTAATACTCATTCAAACTTTCTCGAACCATAAAAATACTATCGTTAACATCAAAATCATCAAATTTCATCAAATCAAAGCTCAAGTTTAACTAAAACTTTCAAAATTCTCATTCGATCAAAAACCCAACTAAACGACGTCCGAATGACCTGAACAGACATATCCAAAATCACCTAACGAAGCTACTGCAACTCTCGAAATTTCATTCCGACCCCTGGATCAAAATCTCGCCTATCAACCGGAATCCGCCAAAATTCAACCTTCGCCAATTCAAGGCTATTTCTACACCGGACTTCCAAATTCAATTCAGATTGCACTCCTAAGTCACATTTCATCCCCCGAAGCTAACTGAACCACCAGAATTCAATTCCGAGCCCTCTAACTCACAGGCCAACATCTAGTTAACTTTTTCAAACTATTCCTTCATTAAAGAGACTAATTGTCTCATTTCCTACCAAACTCGATCCGAATTGACTCAAATTCACCAAGTACACATATTGAAACATGATTAAGCATATAACGGGGAAAACGGGACGGTAACTCACGTGACGACTGGCCGGGTCGTCACAAAATTGGTGGTGGAATCAAGAGGTAAAGCGATAGTTGAGACTTCAATTGTATTTGTAGCATCGAGGTAAGTGTTTGGTCTAACCGTAGCTTGAGGGATTAAGAGTGTGTCATATTTGATATGTGTTATTTGTTGAGTACAACGTATAGTCATGGTGACGAGTATCTATACGTTGGTGTCAAGCATGTCCGTGAGTCTTAAATTGAAGTTGTTGTATTCTTATGAATGCCTAAGTTGTTGATTTTCTGTGTTAGACAAGAATTATGATTATTCTCGTAGAGATTTCTTATGGTTGAGTATTGGTTCTAGTTGAGGTTTCTTTTGAAGTTAAATGTTGGAACAAGTTTGATTATAACTGACTCCCTTGCCGGGACGTATTTACTTGTATAGTCGATTCCCTTGCCAGGATAGTGTTATTTTCTTATTATTCCCTTGCCGGGACTCTTTTAGCGATTGGTGTTGAATTGTATATAATGATATGGATCAGGTTGCAAGCCGCAATAATATTATATTTGGATCGGGTTGCAGGCCGCAACAATATTATATTTGGATTGGGTTGTACGCTGCAATAGTGATAAATGATATGGATCGGGTTGCACGCCGCAACAGTGTTTTATGATTTGGAACGGGTTGCGCGCCCCAACAATAATGATAGAAGTGGTTATTGACTGGTTACGATTTTCCTTATTCTTTCTGCTGCAAGTTTTAAATTGTTCCTTATGCTTTTCTCCTGAATTACTGTTGGTAAATGATCTTCCCACATAGCATATTTCCCCCTTCCATTCTTAATTGCATATTTCTGTGTTGTTTTCCGCTGTATATTATATAACTGCACAGGTTTATTTGGTAGTCTGGTCCTAGCCTCGTCACTACTTCACCGAGATTAGGCTAGGCACTTACCAACACATGAGGTCGGTTGTGCTAATACTACACTCTGCTCTGTGTGCAGATTCTGAAGCGGCAGCTTTTGGACCATAGCTTTGGGTGGCTGCCTTCAGTCCAGTCAGAGATTCCGAGGTAGTCCTGCAGGCGTTCGCAGCCCCGGCGTTCTCGTCTATCTTTATATTCTATTTTCATTTACTTCATAGACAAATTGTATCTTTCTTTCAGACCTTGTTTGTAATAATTCTAAACTGTTTATGAAGCATGACACCAGTTATGGGTAGATTTTGCTTTAGATGATGTATTTGGATATTTATTCAAATATTTTATTGTTTCTTCCGCTTGTTTAAAAATTTCGCTGTTTATAAGCTATTGTTCCTAACTGTTAAAGGATTTAAAATTGAAAAAAGATAATTTATTTCACATGTAATCCGGGATTATGATTCTTTCATCATTTTTAACTATGAGCTATTCTACCGTACCTGATCCAGGGTTATTCAATGAAGATCAGTTCTGAGACTAACATGTATGGTACGAGTATGTTTGGTTCCGAGGGTATTTCACATATCATCTTTACATGTCATTTTTCACTTTTCTCATAACTCAGCTGACATATATTGCCATTTAATAGACCTACATGGCGAGTCTATTTTTGACTAATACAAATATCTTATAATTTTTTAAAAATACTCAAAGGACTGTTTTTCATGGGTAGCAGGACATGAAATCCACGTGTATTAACAATATTATAAATGAAACAAAGTCGTTTTCGATGGCTCGATGTCAAATCATTCTCATGTGTTGTTTTATTAGATGGCTAAACTGCTATAAATAGATGCATAAGATAACACTCTTCATGCTCAAAAAGAAAACCAGTTAACTAAGGACAAAGTAAGTATGGGTTTTCACAGAGTTAGTTTCCTTGCTCTCCTCCTCCTATTTGGTAAGGCTTTTCTTTTCAGTTTTCTTTTAAGGGAAAATACATAAAATCCCCTCAATTTATTCCATTATAACCTTTAACTGTGCGAGAGTCTAATTACCCCTGAACTCGTGGTATTATTATTTTTTTTCTTGGTTGTCATGCAACAATCTCTTTGTGCCACATTCATTTTCATTAAAAAAACCTTTGATCTTTAATTTTTTCTTTTTTGTTGATTTTTTTACCTTATTTTATTTTTTTCTTTTATTTTTTGGTCTCTCCATCATCTATTTCGCTGGAGACTCATTGGGCGTTGGTGACTTGTGTGTTTATATCCCTGAGGATATGTTCTGTGTGCACTGTGGGAGGTATATGAATAAGGATGGAGAAAATAAATGATTATAAAGAAAAATGAAAGAAAAAAGACTTTAAGAAGCGAAAAAATTAAACAAAAGAATTAATGAAAAAGATAAAATTTCAAACGTATTTTCTCATCACTCTCTTTAAGTGCTCGTCCGTAAAAAATCCGAAAGGAGAGAAAAAAAGAAGTTTAGTTGTGGGTCACTTAATATTTATTTAAATATTTTCATAATTATCTAAGCAAATTTATTAAATTTGGTCAAAAGTAATGGTAAGCACCCACAAATATCCATCTAAATTGTAAAAATAACACGGGCTAGTCAGTTTTTGGATTGGTCATTCAAAAATAGCCAGCGTTTACAAAGTCATTGATAAATAGTCATTATTTTGTTGCAATACAGAAAGTTCCAACATAATATACTGGAGATCGATGCACCTATGTATGAACTTCCAGCATATTATGTTGGAACTCCAACACGCGAAAAATTTCAGTATAATGTACTGCTCCAATCTCCAGTATATTATGCTAGACCGGTAATTATATTGGATCTCTAGCATATTATACTGGAATTTCAGTATACTTATGCTAAAATATACTAGAGTTTCGGTATATATACTTGAATTCCAGTATATTATACTGGACTTATTTTTTGATTTTGACCAGTGTTTCCGTTCATATTTATCTTTATATGAAAATGACTATATTTCGATTACTTTTGAAATTATGGCTATTTTTGAATTACTACCTATATATCTGACTATTTTTGAATTTCTCCCATCTAAATTTGCCACTGTCTGGGCGTTATATGGAGGTAATAATATCACTTCAAACGAGTTCACGAGGATAATAAGACTCCTACGTAATTTAAGGAGGATTTTATGTATTTCCCTTTCTTTAAGTTTCTCTCTTAACCAATTACTTGAATCCATTGTTCAACACTCATAAGGTAATTAATGTGGCTATTATAGGAATGTCTCTGCTTGTAAGCAATGTCGAACATGCAGATGCCAAGGCTTGTCCCTTAAACTGTGATCCAAGAATTGCCTATGGAGTTTGCCCGCGTTCAGAAGAAAAGACAAACAATCAAATATGCACCAATTGTTGCGCAGGCAAAAAGGACTGTAAGTACTTTAGTGATGATGGAACTTTTATTTGTGAAGGAGAGTCTGATCCTAGAAATCCAAAGGCTTGTACTCTGGATTGCGATCTAAGAATTGCCTATGGAATTTGCCCACTTTCAGAAGAAAAGAAGAATGATCGGATATGCACCAACTGTTGCGCAGGCAAAAAGGGCTGTAAGTACTTTAGTGATGATGGAACTTTTGTTTGTGAAGGAGAGTCTGATCCTAGCAATCCTAAGGCTTGTCCTCGGAATTGCGATCCAAGAATTGCCTATGGGATTTGCCCACTTTCAAAAGAAAAGAAGAATGATCGGATATGCACCAACTGTTGCGCAGGCAAAAAGGGCTGTAAGTACTTTAGTGATGATGGAACTTTTATTTGTGAAGGAGAGTCTGATCCTAGAAATCCAAAGGCTTGTACTCTGGATCGCGATCTAAGAATTGCCTATGGAATTTGCCCACTCTCAGAAGAAAAGAAGAATGATCGGATATGCAGCAACTGTTGCGCAGGCAAAAAGGGCTGTAAGTACTTTAGTGATGATGGAACTTTTATTTGTGAAGGAGAGTCTGATCCTAGAAATCCAAAGGCTTGTACTCTGGATCGCGATCTAAGAATTGCCTATGGAATTTGCCCACTCTCAGAAGAAAAGAAGAATGATCGGATATGCAGCAACTGTTGCGCAGGCAAAAAGGGCTGTAAGTACTTTAGTGATGATGGAACTTTTATTTGTGAAGGAGAGTCTGATCCTAGAAATCCAAAGGCTTGTACTCTGGATCGCGATCTAAGAATTGCCTATGGAATTTGCCCACTCTCAGAAGAAAAGAAGAATGATCGGATATGCAGCAACTGTTGCGCAGGCAAAAAGGGCTGTAAGTACTTTAGTGATGATGGAACTTTTATTTGTGAAGGAGAGTCTGATCCTAGAAATCCAAAGGCTTGTACTCTGGATCGCGATCTAAGAATTGCCTATGGAATTTGCCCACTCTCAGAAGAAAAGAAGAATGATCGGATATGCAGCAACTGTTGCGCAGGCAAAAAGGGCTGTAAGTACTTTAGTGATGATGGAACTTTTGTTTGTGAAGGAGAGTCTGATCCTAGAAATCCAAAGGCTTGTACTCTGGATTGCGATCCAAGAATTGCCTATGGAATTTGCCCACTTTCAGAAGAAAAGAAGAATGATCGGATATGCACCAATTGTTGCGCAGGCAAGAAGGGCTGTAAGTACTTTAGTGACGCTGGAACTTTTATTTGTGAAGGAGAATCTGAATATGCCAGCAAAGTGGATGAATATGTTCGCGAAGTGGAGAATGATCTCCAGAAGTCTAAGGTTGCTGTTTCCTAAGTCCTAACGAATAATATGCAGTCTACGTATGAAACAAAGGCATGACAATATGCTCTGTCTTGCCTGTAATCTGTAATATAGCAGTGGAGCTTTTCCACTGCCTGTTTAATAAGAAATGGAGCACTAGTTTGTTTTAGTTAGTGATGCTTTTGTTGCATTTCTTTCATTTACAATGTGCACTTTTCTTTGTAGTTGATTATTAACTTCTCTAGCAGCTACAGTTAAATCTAATTAGTCTTCTTTAGCTCAATCAATGTGAAACGTTAAGTCTAATTAGGCTTCTTTAGCTCAATCAATGTGAAACGTTCAGTCTAATTAGGCTTCTGCAAAAGATCAAAATTCACATTTTTTTTTTTTTCAATTTTAGAAACTTTGTTTGCTAGAGAGATTGACATGCATTGCATCCCTGTCTTTCCATATAGTGCCATCACTGCCATGGTACTTTATTTCCTTGTGCATTAGAGGGAGTATTTTGTTTTACGAATTTGAAATTTGTTCTGAGTGGTGTTGCTCCCAAACGCACACACAAGTATACGGTCGACAAGTAATATAGGATTATATATCCAGATATCGTGCCCACGGGGACTCGTGATTAACTATCAACTAAATTAAACCTAAACAATTAATCTATTCAAGCGATTTGCTAAAATATGAATATTTAACTAAACTAATCTAAAGTAACAAAATAAGAGATTAAAGAAAATAATTTGGCGAGATTAGAGACGAAATCAAGGGGAGAAAATATTCCAGAGCTATGGGTTAGCTAACAAAGTTGATTTTCCCACTTAAAACGTCCAACTAATTTATCTGGCTTATTGATTGACAGGGTTAATATTGCGCGTAGCTTTCTCCCAAAGTACTACTTGCCTATTCAAGCTAACCTAACGTCTATATTTCTATAGAATTGAGATTAACAAGAATGCGTTTATAATTCTCGTATGGTAACCAAGCGAGGCGATTAGGTATATCCCTATCCTAACCGCAAATCCGTTCCCGATACTCGAGTTCAAGATCATGTTCTATTCAATCTTATATGCAATCTAAAATTTCCTCTCTCGAGTTCAATTCTAGATTTGTAGATAGTATTCAATTGGAGATTAAACAATCAAATAATTAAGTGCAAGATTGAATACATAAACAAATATGATAAAATAATAAGAGCAATTCAAGATTCAAAATACAACATTCATGTAACACCCAACAACTCTAAAATAAATAAACTATAAATTAAAGGAAGAGAAGAGAAGAAAAACTAGTTAGAAGCCTCCTCCAAGCGTGGTGTGTGTTTTCCCACGTAAACTGTCTTTTAATGTCTGTTAGATATCCTCCAAATTAGGTCTAGGGTCATTTTTATACAAGTTTTGGGCCGTATATGACCGAAATAATCTTGTGCCGGACGAAATAGGAAAAGTCCTCGCCTCCAGCGTCCAGGGCAGCGTCTCGCGCTGTCCTGGCGTTAGATCCAGTGAGCTTTGCCGACTCCAATTATTTAGGTATGATTTTTCCCTTGTATCTCTTTGCTTTGCATGTATTTCCTTTGTTTCTTTGCCATGCATTTGGGGAGACAAAATACAAAGGGTATCCCCTTTGTTTTTTTTATTCTTTTCTTTTCTTCCGCATTTTATTCAATTTTGTTCCAAATCTCTTCATCCTCAGTTGCTTTATTCTTATACAGTTAAAATATAATATTACGCACAAAGTGATATAATTAATACTCAAAAGACGATTAAATGTACTAGAATATGAGATAACAATGGGTAAATATATGTATTTTTGGCCGAACATCAAGTGGGCATTGTTGGAAATTTGAAATAGATTTAGTATATCTTACGGAGTTTGAATCTCAATTTTGGACGATTGATGGACTTTTGAGATGGGTTTAATTGAAAATTGAAGTAGAAGATGAAATGTATATCCTCTATATATCTCTCATGCATCATTTGTGTAAATATATAGCAAATGCGTCTCCCATATATATCCCTATTAATTCATATATATATATATATATATATATATATATATATATATATATATATATATTTGTGTATGATATACATATAAGATACACGTTTCGCACAGTGAACAATGCCTATGTTGTTGCTCATACAGGTCGTGGAAGATGCTATATATCGCATCATGGTACAAAATATCGTATGTCATTGAAATTTTTCTGCTAATTTTTATAACATGACTTAATCAGGGGCGTATCTAAGTCTTAGGGTATGAGTTCATGTGAATGTATACTCATCTCTCTAAATCATGTATAATAATGTTATATTTACGTAATTATATATGCGTGAAACCATGTTCAAAAACTCCTATGGTACAATAATCACCGGGTTCACATCTATGAGTGACATTGGTGGTTCAAACCCCATCCCGGGTGGTCTTGTTTTCGGCATAGAGTATAAATATATACGTGAAAATCACTAAAATTTTAAAAAGAATATAATTTTGAACATATAATTTCAAAAGTATAGTGGGTATATGGTAGATACTAAAATTAAACTCGTCAAATATAAATTCTAAATCCGCATTGTCACAATAGTATATCCATCTTCTTGAAATTCTGGATCCGCCTGTACACTTAATGACTAATTATTGGTAAATGGTACTTTTTTTTTTAAAAACTTATTTCTATAGTTTTCCCTCCCAGTTACGTGCATAGGATCCATGGAAATGATGAAAATCCTCTGAATTTTTATAAGGTCCTGTAAATGTTCACCAAGAATTTAAGTTTCTATGGTACAAAGGTAAGCTAATGTATCACAACACGGATTTTAAATTGTGCAATGCGTCGTGACGTTGGTAGAAGAATTTGTAGAAAACGATAATTCTGTGGTCCATTATGCTATAGTGGATCTGTTTCGCTGATCACAGAATAACCATGGAATGAATCAGAAGCAACTCAACATCTGCTGGCCGCATAACCATTATGTTGCCGCAAAATTACATCGCGGAATTGACCAGAACCAACCTAGAATTTGAAAATCATTTTGTGGCTATTCTGCTGGCCGCATAACTATTACGCTACCGCGAAATTGACATATCATTTGTGGTCATTCCGCTGGCCACATATCTGTTTTGCTACCATTGAATTGCACTACATAATTGACATCGAGGGGTTATTTTTGAAAATTTTCTTATCCGACCATATTTTGATATAAGGCTTTAGGGGGTTATTTTATAAGATATAATTTGATATTTTAGAGTGAGGGTATCAATTTAGAGAGAGATCGAGAAACTCTATCAAATTATACTCTCGAAAGGGAAACTCATAAGACCTTCTAATTACAAGGTAAGACTCCATCCCTAGATTTTATATAAAGTTTAATAATGGGTTTATGCAGGATGTTATCATGGCAGGGATTGTGTGATGGTGATCGAAATCCTTTAGCCCTCAATCTCGAATTCGGGAGTATGTGAAGACTAGAAAATGTGATTTTGATGGATTTGAAGCAAATGGTTGTGCATGCATGTGATTACTGATAGTTGATGGGTGTTGTATGGATATTGTATATTGGTTGTCTGCTTGAAAATTCATGTTGAGGTTAGAAGAATTTCTATTATGAGACCTTGTAATTGATTTTGCATATTAGGTATTTGATGAAATGTTAAAATGGACTAAATCTAAGTAGACATTTCTAACTATGGTTAAATTTGGTTATGTTTCTATAAATTGATGTTGCTAGGAGTATTGAGATGCTTTAGTAATCTATGAAAAGCACAAAAAAGGTATACTGGCTAAACTGCTCTCTTAGAATCAAATTCTATGATGTTTCCGTAAATATCAAGTATGGTTGGCCTGAGTTCCTAATTCCCATGTTTCGAAGTTGTTCATAATAAATTCGATTATCCTAAATAAACATTGTGTTGAAATTTGTATATACTCAAAATGTGTTCAATTGCTCCTATCTTATCATGATCTCTTTTGAGAATGTGTTCAAGTATGGTTTATGCATTAAATATTACGACACCAATTCGTGTTTAAATTGAAAGTTCATGAAGCTTAATTTGGAAAGAAAACTCAACGTGCTTATGACTCATATTGCTTATATACATATTTAAAGGCTTATCCCAGATGCCCCTATTTTCGATAATCCATGATGATATTTGAAAGTGAAAGAAGTAAGAGTGAGATGTAAAAATATGGCCATGGTTGTTGTGAAAAATGTATATGATTTGAGTCTATATTTCAATCATAAATCACCATGCTCTCATTTGTAAGTATTTCCAATGTGTTTTGAGTTCTTATTTATCCATGAAATGAAACTGTGTATTGTCTTTTTAGAGAAGTATTTCAAAAGAATTGGTGTATTGCTTGTTTATGATTTTAACTTGTGCTTCAGTTGCAGTCACTGTGCTCTGTTCTTTGGAAAGAAATCCAGTGTGTTTAAAGTCTTTATTACTAATGAATTTAATGTTGTGATTTTTGAAATACTTTATATAATGATGTTTTTAATGATGATCCTTGAACGTAAAAAATAAAAGTGTAGAATATGAAATACGGCCAATGTACCATGAATGAAGAACTCGATGTATGGCCAAGAGAGCCAAGGATGTAATGATGTGGTGAGTGGTCGAAAGTGCCAATAGTGTTATATATGGTATGAAAAGTTATGAGATGAATGTGTTTGTATTTCTATTTTCTTTGTGTGTAAAATAAAATATTTTTGGGAGTATCATTAGCGAGCCGAGGAAGGGTGGGTGGTAACGGACAATACCTAAAACAATACGTGCCGGTGTAGGAGAGGATTGAGATTATTCCCCTTAACTAGGATGGCATTGATGTGGCGAAATTATGCCCCTTGATTGGGATGAGATTATTGCTGGCCCTTGATTTGATGTCGACTCACACGACATATGAGGGGAGACGACCTAGCCGATCGATTGGTGATCGAACACCATGTCACGCGCATATTGGTTCCCACTCTTCATAATTTTAGAAGCTTGGCCAAATAGACTATTGGTCGGTAACAGTTATCAACAGATTTCGTCGGGAATTTCTCAGATATAGCAAATCAAGTCACAAAGAAAATTTAAAATAAAAATATATTTCAAGAGTGTATATAAATATATATATATATATATATATATATATATACACACACACACACACACTCTTATATTACAAAAAGAAGCGAGCAGATAAAAATGTTAAACAAAGTAATATGCTAATAAATTTTTTTATTAACTATGTAAAAATACTAAACATTGGATAATAGAATAAAGAAAAATATAGAACAAAAAAAATTGTTTAATGAATATATAATTTCCTTTATTTTTATAGCGATTTTATTATTGGGTATATCACATTGACAAATAAGATGATAATTAAAATTTATTAACGCAATACGATTTAATTTGTTTAAACAAGCCCGATCACAATATATTTAATTTAATTAATATTTTTAATATTTACGACTACTAGTATTGCTTAAAATCACGGGCAACACACCGTCAGCACAGACATGTTTCACCAAATTTGCATAATCCTGTTCGTTGCAATCCCACTCAAAAAATATATATTCCGTACTATCTACTCATGAATGTGTCCAAGCAATTCACAACATGACACGTGGCATCAGATTTTCGCATATGTGGATCGAATAATTCCCTAAAAATGACTCTGTTAAATTATAAACGTGATGAAATTTTAAGAAGAGATTGAGGTTTTGATTGTGATAGTAAATACCACGTGTCAGTGTGCGTTGTCCTTTGTCATAATGGAGAATCACAAAAATAACAAGTGGTTGTCAAGATGCGGAAATTGAGGATGGCAAGCGGAGCAGTGCAGTGCGATACAAATGTGATATGAGTTTTGTTTTAATCCACAAAATGTAATTCGTCACATTCTGCCTCTGCATAGTATTTTTATCCACGTCTATCCACCTCACACCCACATCCGCATCCATTCGCCCTCTCCCGCTTAATTTTTCTTCTTCATTTTGTTAGTTTTTTTTGATCGTTTGGTTGGAATTTTTCATGTCAGTTAAGGATTTAAGGTGAGTGCAAAAACAAACTGTTAACTGTTTTGCGAAGTTTATTTTGTCATTTTTCTGGCAATAGGCTGAGAAGAAAGAGAATAGCTAATACTAAGTTTTAAAGAACTATCACACGCTGTACTTATCATGTATCAATTCCTCTGAATTTTAGTCTTTCCACTTGATATATTTAAAATATATGACAATACTCTATCAATAATTTCTCAACAAGTAATTAACTACTTCAATTGCAGTGATAAAATGCATAAATCAAAACCCCCAATAACAAAATGATGAATTTAAAACACTCACAATTATGAATGACGAGAATTGAGAGGTAACAACTACTAAAATGAACAACAAAAGAATGTGTTGAAATTTGCAAGTGACGAAGCAAGAGTGAAGAAGTTGATATTAATACTTACACAAAAATATTGCTTATATTAATCATAAGCGTGCAAATATAATATTGGGATTATATAGTACAATACTAGACTGTTGTAAGCATCAAAGCTCTTCTATCAAGAGAGAGTCATTAATATTGAGAAACAATTACCATTGGAGCTCCTGGGAGAAGATGTGCTTCCCAATTGACGAAGGTGGTTTGGGCTTCAAAAGACTCCAGGATATTTGTCAAGTATTCACGGCAAAGAGATGGTGGAGGATTAGAACAATGGACAATCTAAGGTAAAATTTCTTAACGCAAAATATTGTCCTAGAAGCAATCTTGTTTCTAAAGTATGGAATCCTAAGGACTCTTAACACTTGGAAACCACTCATAGATATCAGGCCGAAAGTTGAACCTAATATTATTTGGAAGATCAACAATGGGGATGCTCTATTCTGGTGGGACAACTGAACCTTTTGTGGATCAATCATGAACCTTGCAAACCCCTTTTCCAAGTCGAAAAACATCAAAGTTAACCACTTCATTCAAGGAAATGTGTGAAATCTGGTGTACAACTTAATAACCATATCCCGAAGGACATTGTTCAAATTGTTTTCAAAGAAGATATTGGTAAGAGTGATATCAAAGACAAGGCCATTTGGTGCCTTACCACTGATGGCAAATTTTCTTGCGCTACTGCCTGGGACTCTTTAAGGCAAAAAAGATCTCTGGTTACTAACATGAGTAAAATTTGGAGGATGGAGATTCCTTTCAAAGTTTCTTTTTTCATGTGGAGATTGATTAACAAAAAACTCCTGCTAGGAGATAATATGCTAAGATTTGGTATGAATCACATTTTAAATTGCTCATGTTGCTTATCTCCTAGAGAGAAAATCACCAATCACTGTTTTGCAACTAGAGAGAGGGCAATGAGAGGTTGTTGAACACTATGGCTAGACCACTAGGCATCATTACTATTGGCCAATCCTTTGGTAGCATTTTGAGGAATTGGTGGAACCTGCATCCTAACAATGAGGTACGCAAACTTGTTCTTCACATTACTCCTCAGTTTATTTTGTGGGAATTATGAAAGGTAAGGTGCACGAAATTATATGGTGGTACAAATACTACTGATAAAAGAATGTATCTTCAAATAATCTTTCATGTAAAGATTGTTATTGCCAGGAAATTTGCTCCAATGAACAGTGGCTGGGACTGGAGTAAAGTTTGTGAAATCAATACAAACTATAAACCAATGCTAGCTAGCATTATAGTTAAATGGAAGAACCCCCTGGCAACTCTATTATCCTCAATACAGATGGTAGCTTCATTACACAACATAGCAAAGTCGGAGGGGGAATTTTTAGGAATGAAAATGGCAATATGGTAATGACTTTTGCCAACCCCGATCAATTCTTGACTAACAATTTCAGTGAAGCTCAGGCTGCTCTGTATGGAGTGAATTGGTGTTGCGATAATGGTTGGTCCAATTTCACTTTGGAATTAGACTCCATGATCTTGGTTCAGATGATACAAGGTAATGTGAGTATGTCCTGAAAAATGCAAAGAATTATACGGATGAAAGCCAAGCAACATCACATTATTGTTAGACATTGCTATAGGGAGGCAATGCCATGGCAGACTCTTTAGCAAAATATGCTGCTAATTGATGGATTATAATAAGCAGCGGAAGTAATTCCAATATCAAAATCACATGTAATCTAGATAACTAGCATAAACGGGATCTCACGGGTTACCTCTTGAAGCGTGAATATATCTCTTCTACCACGTGAGCCTTCAGTTCCATAACTTCTCAATGAAATCTCTATCAATCGCACAATCGTGATCCTCGAACGTTCCACGGTCTTCTACTGTGTTACCCAAATAATACCGGAAATAGCAATTTCGTGTGCGCGAAATTTCTAGGAAAACTTGGCTGAAAATTTCAGCCACAATGTGCTCTCTGCTTTAGGTGAAAAACCTTATGTATATATAGAACAAGTTTTAAGGTTTAAGACCCTTTTCCAAAACCTGTTTGGGTTTTCTTTTCCACCAGAAAAAAGATTCCTTTATTTCCTATTATTTAGGCACAGTAGGGACCACAGAATTTAATTAACAAGGCTCCATTATGGAATTAATTTCTAATTTTCAAAATTAATATCTACCATAATTAATTACAAATTATTCCACTAAAAATTTATAATTGCACTCCTTATCCAATTTCGAAATTCATCCATTAAATCTTATTTAACTCC
>MU788033.1:7974-28904 GCA_026770625.1 Nicotiana glauca | reverse complement strand
CAGGAAATGATCCCATGACCCTCCAAACTCAATCACGCACGCACGGAGCATATCCTCCAGAATCTGAATAGTGCGCTCGGACTGTCCGTCCATCTGGGGGTGAAATGCCGTGCTCAACTCCACCCGAGTGCCTAACTCCTGCTGCACGGCTCTCCAGAACCGCGATGTAAACTGAGTACCTCTGTTTGAGATTATAGAAACTGGAATACCATGCAAACGGACGATCTCCCTGATATAAATCTCCACCAACCGCTCCGATGAATATATGGTACACATTGGTATGAAATGAGCGAACTTGGTGAGCCGATCCTCAATGACCCAAATAGAATCAAACTTCTTCACGGTCCGTGGGAGTCCAGATATGAAGTCCATGGTGATACGCTCCCACTTCCACTCTGGGATCTCAATCTGCTGAAGCAACCCATCCGAACGCTGGTGCTCATACTTCACCTGCTGTCAGTTGAGGAATCTAGACACATAGTCAACTATATCTTTCTTCATCCGCCTCTACCAGTACTGCTGCCTCGAGTCCTGATACATTTTCGCGGCACCCAGATGGATGGAATACCGCGAGCTATGGGCCTCTGCTAGAATCAACTCTCGAAGATCATCGATATTGGGCACACAAATCCGGCCCTGCATCCTCAATACCCCATCATCCCCGATGGTCACATCCCTGGCATCACCACGCCGAACTCTGTCCTGAAGAACAAGCAAGTGAGGGTCATCATACTACCGCTCCCTGATGCGATCAAATAGGGAAGACTGAGAAACCATACAGGCTAGAACCCGACTAGGCTCCGAAAGGTCCAACCTCATAAACTGTCTGGCTAAAGCCTGAACATCCATCGCCATAGGTCTCTCTGAGGCTGGTAGATATGCTGAACTACCCAAACTCTCTGCCCGACGACTCAAGGCATCAGCTACTACATTGGCCTTGCTCGGGTGGTAAATAATAGTAATATCATAATCCTTTAACAACTCTAACCATCTCCTCTGGCGCATATTCAGGTCCTTCTGCTTAAGCAAGTGCTGCAAACTCCGATGGTCAGTATAGATCTCACAAGGCACCCTGTACAAATAATGACGCCAAATCTTCAAGGCATGAACAATAGCAGCTAACTCAAGATCGTGGACAGGGTAATTCTTTTCATGTACCTTCAACTGTCTAGACGCGTAGGCAATTACCCTACAGTCCTGCATCAATACCGCTCCAAGTCTAACCCGTGAGGCATCACAATAAACTGTATAGGACCCCAAACCGGTAGGCAACATCAAGATTGGGGCTGAAGTCAAAGCTGTCTTGAGCTTTTGGAAGCTCGCCTCACACTCCTCTGTCCACTGAAATGGGGCACCCTTCTGAGTCAATCCAGTCATAGGGGCCGCAATCGATGAAAACCCCTCCACAAAGCGACGGTAATAACCCGCTAAGCCGAGGAAACTACAAATCTCTGTAGCTGAGGAGGGCCTGGGCCAACTTTGCATGGCCTACACCTTCCTTGGATCCACTCGTATGCCCTCACTCGATACCACGTGGCCTAGGAATGCCACAGAACTCAGCAAGAACTCACATTTTGAGAACTTTGCATATAATTTCTTCTCTCTCAGAGTCTGAAGCACTATTCCTCAGGTTCTACTCATGTTCTTCCCGGCTCTGGGAATATAACAAATTTTAATCAACAAAAACATTCATGAATGAGTCAAGATATGGCATGAATACACTGTGCATCAAATGCATAAAAGCTGCCGGGGCATTAGTCAGCCCAAATGACATAACAAGGAACTCGTAATGACCATACCGAGTCCAGAAGGCAGTCTTCGGGATATCTGGCTCCCGAATCTTCAACTGATGATAACCTGAGCGCAAATCAATCTTGGAAAACACCTGTGCGCCCTGAAGCTGGTCAAACAGATCATCGATACGAGGTAAAGGATATCAGTTCTTTACTGTAACTTTGTTCAACTGGCGATAATCAATGCACATCTCATAGAACCATCCTTCTTCTTCACAAACAAGACAGGAGCACCCAATGGTGAAACACTGGGTCGAATAAAACCCTTACCCAATAATTCCTGCAACTGATCCTTCAACTTAGGAGGAGCCATGCGATATGGAGGAATGAAAATGGGCTGAGTGTATGATAACAAATCAATGCCAAAATCGATATCTCTATCGGGTGGCATGCTTGGAAGATCAGCTGGAAATACATCGGGGAAATCCCGTACAACTGGGACCGAATTAACAGAAGGGGTGTCAACACTGACATCTCTCACATAAGCTAAATACGCGGCACACCCCTTCTTAACCATACGTTGAGCTTTAAGGAAAGAGATAACTCTACTGGGAGTATAATTTAAAGTACCACTGCACTCAATACGTGGAACACCTGGCATAGCCAGCGTCACGGTCTTAGAGTGACAATCAAGAATAGCATGATGGGGCGACAACCAGTCCATGCCCAGAATAATATCAAAGTCAACCATATCGAGTAATAATAGATCTACCCTGGTCTCAAAATCACAAATCGTAACCAGACATGACTGATAAACACGGTCCACAACAAGAGAATCTCCCACAGGAGTAGAAACATAAACGGGGGCACTCAAAGAATCCCGAGGCACACCCAAATGAGAAGCAAAATAAGAAGACACATATGAGTAAGTAGAGCCTGGATCTAATAGAACCGATGCCTCTCTGTGACAAACCAGAATAATACCTGTGATGATAGAATCGGAGGCAACCGCCTCAGTACAAGCAAGAATGCAATAATATTTGGCCCGACCCCTCTCACGAGGGTGACCCCTATCTCCCCGGCCTCCGCCCCTGGCTGGCTGGGCAGGTGGAGTAGCAGTGGGAGCTGGAACCATAGCCTGAGAACTCTGAGAAGCACGCTCTGGCTGAGCAGTTTCTGAAGATGTACCCCTACCAAGTCTGGGGTAGTCCTTAACCATATGACGTGTATGGCCATACTCGAAACAAGCTCTGGGAGGATGTGGTGGCTGCGACTGACTGGGGCTAGGCCTACCGGACTGACCTCTGGAAGTATCCCGCGCAGGAGGCGCGCTAGAAATTGGAGGTGCATAATAAGGCTTCTGAGGTGCAGGTAGAGCTGGAGTACTACCGGCTGCGGGAAAAGCTGAATGTACAGGGCGACCATAATAATCCCTACCATAATGACCTGCTGATGGGGTACGGGCACCGGAGTAGTGAACCGACTCTCGAGACCTCTTGGCCTCCCTCTCCCCTCACTCCCTGGCGAGCATACCCTCAAGCCTCCTAGAAATGCTCACTACCTACTGGTAAGGAATATCCATCTCCAACTCTCGAGCCATGCTGGACCGGATGGGCAGAATAAAACCCTCGATAAACCTCCGAACTCTCTCCCGAACTGTGGCAACCAAAGCCGGTGCATGTCTAGCCAACCTGGTATAACGAATGGCATACTCTGAGACTGTCATAGCACCATGGCGCAAATGCTCAAACTCCGCGTGCCATGAATCCCTGAGGCTCTGGGGAACAAACTCCATTATAAACATGTCTGAGAACTGGGTCCAAGTCAGTGAGGCAGACTCGATGGACTGTCCAACTCATAAGTACGCCACCAATCATAGGCGGCTCCCCGAAGCTGAAAGGCAGTGAAAGAAACCCCACTAGACTCCACTATGACCATACTGCGAATAATGCGATGACACTCCTCCAAGAATCCCAAGGCGTCATCTGATGCTAGGCTACTGAACAGTGGGGGATCATATTTCTTGAACCTCTCTAGCCTACGCTGCTCGTCCTCGGAGGTAATTGACCCATCCCCGGGCTGTGCTGGTGCTGCAGGTGGTACAGGAATAACCTCTGGGACCTGCTCTATCTACACTCTCTGCTCAGGAGTGCGGGCTGCGGGAGTCTGGGCCCCTCCCCCGGCCTGGGATGTGGCTGCAGCGAGGGGAAACAACCCCGCCTGAGCCAAGGTAGTGTACATGCTCATGAATTGAGCAAGAGTCTCCTGGAGCACTGGAGTAGTAGTAGCTATAGTAGTGTACCAGGTGCCTAAGCTCCAACTGGATCTGCTGGTGGTACCTCAGCAGCAGCTCACGCGGGCGCTGTGGCTGCACCTCGTACGCGTTCTCGACCTCTACCTCGGCCCCGGCCTCTGACGGTGGCAGCTGGGGGCGCGGGTGCCTGGTCCTCTCGTGTAGCACGTTTCCTCACCATCTGTGAGAGAATAGAAGACAGAAGTTTAGAATTGATGTCAAATTATTGCATGACAAGGAATTAAAAAGAAATGAACATTTTTCCTAAACAGTTACATAGCCTCTCATAGATAAATACAGACGTCTCCATACCGATCAGCAAGACTCTAATAAACCGTCCTGTGTTCCGTTGCTCCTATTAACCTAGGCTCTGATACCAACTTGTCACGACCCTAGTTCACCGATCATGAACATGTCGTGATGGAACCTAGTCCCCACGACCAGGTAAGCCAAGTATTGCAAAAAAGATATAGTATTTGCAGAAAAACCAATTAGAACTGAACATATGAAAAATAACAACTGAGTATAAGGCCGTCCGTCCTGTACAATCCTAAGAATATGCGGAAGTCTACAACCAAATTCCAAAACCCAAAAACTCACGGGAAACACATGCTAATAGAATTCCAATAAGTACTCTAATCTCAAGAATAACTACATCAAAAGTATGATAGGATAACCGCTCTACAACTAGAATAAGGAAGAAGACTCTTCGGTCTGCGGATGCTGCAGATATACCTCAAATTCTCCGTATGTCTCCTCGCCTCAAGGATAGTGCGCCTGAGTAGAGGTAGCTGCATGATCTGCACATGAAAAACATGCGCAGGAAGGGCATGAGTACACCACAACGGTACTCAGTAAGTGCCAAGCCTAACATCGGTTGGGTAGTGACGAGGAAAGGTCAGGGCCCTACTGAGGTAAAAGTAATACAGTAACAATAATTAATAGGATGGAAGTCTGACACAAATTAATAAATGCGGCAGAGTATTAAGGCAAAACAACAAACAAGGATAACTGCAAGGATATAGCAGAAACACAAGTAAACACAGCTAAATTTCAAAATACCAACAAGGGTCTCCCAGGATACCGTCCTGTAGCCCTTTCCTCAACTGTTCAATGGACCTCCTGGGATATTGTCCCGTAGTCCAACTCTTATATCAATATCGAGGATCTCGCGGGATACCGTCCCGTAGTCCAATCATCAATGTGCATGGGATCTCCTGGGATACCGTCCTATAGTCCCAAAATAAAAGTGCAGGGGAATCTCCCGGGATACTATCCTGTAGTCCCAAAATAAAAGTGCAGGGGATCTCTTGGGATATCGTCCCGTAGTCCCAAAATAAAAGTGCAGGGGATCTCCCAGGATACCATCCCATAGCCCCAAAATAAAAGTGCAGGGGGATCTCCGGGGAATCGAACCCGTAGTCCCAAAGTAAATAAATAAGGAGGGGGAGGGGGGGAGGGGGGAGCTACCAAAATCCCACATCCGTAGTCCCAATGTAAATACGCAATCATAGCCAGAAACAAACCAAGGGATAAGTACGAAAAACAGAGCAGCAGATAGAACTAGCCAAGCATGCTTCACGTAGTACAATTAAACAACTTAAGTAATTAGGCAATTAAGTCAGTGAGACATGCTTTCCTAGTCTAGCACAAGTAATAAGTTTCAAGTAAGATAAGGCAAATAAGAAAGAAAGTTAAATATTAACAACTTAAGTAAAATCGGATTTTCATCAATCAGCTCAAGTACGCGCTCGTCACCTCACGTACAAGGCACTCAAATATCAAGAACAAATCCTAAGGGGAAAGGTCCCCCCACACAAAGTTAGACAAGCCACTTACCTCGAACCCGTTCAATATCAATAGAAACCACACCTTTGCCACGAGTAACCGACTTCAAATGGCCCAAATCTATTCAATTCAATTACATATCATAAATAATATTGCAAACAACTGATTCCACTATTAAAAATTAAAGCTAGGGCGCAAAAATAGATAAAATAACCAAAATGCCCCTCCAACCAACGTCTCGGAATCGAATAATTTTCACCTTTTCAGAACCCTCATACTCTCAGAGTCTAACCATATAAAAATCTCCCAAATCAGAGGTCAAATGCCCCATCAAAACCCCAAAGTTTGGTCTATGAACTTTTACCCCAAATTACCAAGTTTTGATCCTAAATTCGAATTCCAATGATGTATTTAGCTATATAATAATGGAATATAATGAAAAGGGATCAAAGAAACATTACCCAATGATTTTCTCTTCAAACTCCACTCGAAATCGCCTCTTCCCGTGCTCAAATTGAGTTTTCTAACTTATGAAATCAAAACCCTTGAATTTTCTATATCTGCACAGACTTTTCCGCTTCTGCGGACAAGGGACCGCTTCTGCGGTCCTACTTCAGTAGCAATACAACTGCTTCTGCGGCTTTATTTAAAGATCTCAGATTCCGCTTCTGCGGTTCCCATCTCGCAGAAGCGGATGCGCTTTTATGGAAACCCTACTGCTTCTGTGGTTTCCTGGAGAGCAACCCAAACTCACTTCTGCGATGAGGAAGCCGCTTCTGCGGCTCTGCTTCTGCGTTTCCCACGCCGCAGAAGCGGAAATACCAGAAAGATACCAGCTGCAACAAACTTAGAAATTTACCCCGTTAACCATCCGAAATCATCCCGAGGCCCCCGGGACCGCAACCAAAAGCACCAATACCACCTAATACCTCATTCGAACTTGTACCAATCCTCAAAGCACCTAAAACAACACCAGAAACCTGATTAAATCAAGGATTCATTCTAAGAACTTCAAATTCTATCAAAATATGCTTTCGATTAAAAACCTAACCAAACCTCGTCCGAATGACCTGAAACTTTGCACACACATCCCAAATGACATGAAGGAGCTATAACAACTTCTAGAATTAAAATCCGACCCTCGGATAAAAAACTCACTATCAGACCGAAAACTTCAAAAATTCAAACTTCGGCATTTCAAGCCTAAATGAGCTACAAAACTCCAAAATACATTCCGAACACGCTCCCAACCCCTAAATCACCTAACGGAGCTAAGGAACCATCGGATTTCCATTCCGAGGTCGTCTTCATATTGTTCCAAATACGGACCATTTTTCAATTCTTAAGCTCTCATTTAGGGACTAAGTGTCCCAAAACACTCCGAATCCTAACACCGAACGTCCCAGGAAACCAAAGTAATAGAAATAAACTTAGGGGTAGTAGTTAATTGGGGATCGGGGCATAAATTCTAAAAACGACCGGCCGGGTCGTTACATCACTCCTCCACTGATTGTAAAAATATATCTACTTATGGATTTATAAACAGTTAAACTGGTAATCTAATTTGCATCAATATACTTCATTACCGCGAGATGTGTATTGTAGTGCAAAGCATAATTTTGCGTATATTTCAAATACTGAAGACTCATTTTATTGTCATGACAGTTCAATGCAAACTTCCTTATGTTGCAGACTAATATGTCCCGACTTTCTATTGCATATAAGATTATTGACTACACTTAATATAGCAACATTACATTATATCAACAGCTGGAATGATTGGTAGTAGTTGTGGCCACAATGTCACTCCCCCTTTTTTTCGCAAAATCGAATTTATGACATTTGGAGGGATAACTAATTCCTTTTGGGAATTGGGTTTGAATTTGAAGAGTCGCCACCTAATGATTTGAGAGCATTAGGACACCAAAATAATTTGATTTGAGCAACCAGAGATTGGATAAGGGCTCAAAATTATTCTAAGAGGAAGATGTTAGGCACCCCTCAGAATCCACTAGTGTGGTTCCCGACTAGATAATTATTGTGAATTTGGTGCAATTAACACATAGACAAATAAGTTTCAAATAAGAGAGTATTTCATATATAAAGGTTTGAAAATAGACTAAGTTTGAAAGAAAAGCAATTAAGAAAGTTGATTTTAGCAAATAAAGAGTTAGAAATATTGAAGAAAAGAAATAAGAATAAAGGGATGGGGGTCCTAGGTTTACAAAAATATGAATCACGCCACACAACGTCCGGTAATCACTCCTCAATGAGAGGCTACACGTGATGTTATCGCGTGGTCATCATATCCATATCTACCCTTCCCACCCCGTTAAGGTATTAAAGTGCGGAATGGTCTCGATTACTTATTGCATGCTGTTACCCGTCTCGTTCCTATCAGTCCCAGAGGCACTTAGGACTACTAATCCTAAAAGGGAAGGGATATTGAGCTTATTTAGAGTTTCAAAAGGTAAAAAATCTAAGGCGATATACAAAACACATATTGCACATTTTTAGGGGAGCACATAAACAAAACAAAGGCTCAAATATACCTCCTTGAAAAAAAACAAATAATCAGCATGACTTTCATGTACTATTAGGTCTGATTTAAAAGTTTGAAGGAATTACACACTTAGGTTGACTTATTACATAACTCAAATAAGAAGTCTGAATCAGGCCTGCCTACTGGTTTTAATGATTAAAAGAAACAAATTCAAATTATAATCATTAACCTAAGTCTTGCCTAAGTGTTGGACAAGGATCCTATAAGCAGGGTATCTACTGGATTCAGAAAGCAAAGAAATATCAAGACTCAAAAATAATTGTTCGAATGCGTACTTGTTAACCTTACTAAGTGAGGGAATCAGATTATTGAAAGAGAGGCATGATTTAAACGAACTAATTAAGTTCTGCAACTGAAAGTACCCATTATTACTGATTTTTAGATCTACACTTGAGTGAAGTGAATCAGATTCAATTAGGAGTTCCTATAGGCATGCTTTCTATGCGTTGCTGATTTTAAACCTTATAAACGTGGTGTAGAAATACAAAATCCTTAAAGACATGGTATCTAAATACAGAATTTGTTTAAAGCCTTATGAACATGGTATCTAAATATCATTGAACATGCAAAATTGAACCATCTTATAGGCATGCTTTCTATTTGAAGTTGAATTTGCAGAATTCAGAATAAACCTATAGGCATGATTTCTATATGCACTTGAATATGCAGAATTCAGAATACTTATAGGCATGATTTCTATATGCACTAGAATATGCAGAATTCAGAATACTTATAGGCATGATTTCTATATGCACTTGAATATGCAGTATTCAAAATATTTATAGGCATGATTTCTATATGCACTTGAATATGCAGAATTTAGAATACTTATAGGCATGATTTCTATATGCACTTGAATATGTAGAGTCTGGAATACCTATAAACATAGTTTCTATATGAAGTTGGATATGCAGAAACATAGTAGTCCTATAGTCATGATTTCTACCCTTTGCATACATAGTTACCCACCCTTTTTACTAACCATCCCCATGTGTTTATTACAAATTATTACAGTCCGGAATAAATAAAATTACATTAGAAACTATAAAGAAACTAACTACAACCAGAGAGACCTGATTCTTGACTTCCTGCCTGAGTTACGATATAGACCATCTTGAAAGACCATTGATCCAAAACCTTTCCCCAACCTGGGTATGTCAAAGTTCCCTAAGAGCCTCAATACACCTAAATTGTATTATCAGAATATGGATAAGTGCAGTGTTGAAGTGCTAGCCCTCAAGTGTCCAAGTTAAGAGGGAGCTCAAGGGGGTCCTAAGCAAGGCTCACAAGAGGGGGGCAGAACTTAAAGGCTAAGAGAGAGTGCAATTGCAGAAACAGAACTTGAAGAACTAGGAAAATAAAGGAAAAGTGAAAGGGGTGCTGGGAAATAGCTATAGAATTAATAACTTCACATAAAAAGGATTCAGGGGTTGGGAAACTGATCGCAGAAAGCCCTTGTGCTTAGGCATTAATTGATTCTGGGCATATGCAGCAATATGGAATGTTGTTAAGCTCACAAACCAACTAGAATATACAACATAAAATGGTAACATGAGGTTGTGACCCCAGGGGGATCAAGTTTGACTCATAGGCAGCAACACTTTAATGTTGTCATGGCTCAAATAACTACCAGTGTCAAACACACTTAGGATACACAATTGAGGCAGAACAGATAGAAGGAGAGTGCTAAATAAGTACTGAACTAAACACAAGAAATAGGCAAACAAGAGGAAAAAGTTTTAACTAAACACATTGTTATGGTGATGAATCTTAATTAGGACATACCGGTTTAAAGAAAGCAAATAGAGAAAGAAGCAGGCAGCAATACTTGCAAACATGCCACAAGTAACAAGAGAGAATACTTCTAAGTGAGTCTTTGAGTTCAGAAAACTACGAGTGTTGGTGTCTGTTTGTGTCAATGAAAGAGTCAGGTATTTATAGTGCGAAAACAGGCAGAAAATAAGGCAAGAAAATAACCATGTACCAATTAAAATCAATTAGTAGAAGAACTTCCTTTAATTAAGAAGTCCAAACTTTATGAACAAAAATTATTCAAGGAAAGAGATCAAGTAAGCATCTTGTGAAAAGAGGCAATTAGGGGTAAATGCATAGGAGTTTAATTAAGGGAAGAATTTTGAAATACATGGTTAAATAACTAAGGTAAAAATCAATTAGTATATAGTAAATCAAGGAGTCAGAGATTTGTAATTACTGGTCCCTAAATAAACCAAGTCAGAAAGGCTAAGGAAAGTTTTCGACTCAAACTGAGTAACAAGGAAATAAACAAACAAGGAAAGAAATCCATCAGACTTACACAAATGAAGTTTGAAATCAGTCAAAAAATTTAAAGTTATTTAGAGGGGAAGATCAGCACATATAAAGATTACACAAGTATGCGAGGATGAATTTAGGACAAAGAAAAGCATCATGCAATTGCAAAATCAGTAAGTAGTAGGCTATAGGAACATGGTTGTCCCATAGGTTAGTTTCAGTAATGGAGAAGAGAGAGAGAGTATCAAATAGCATACAAAGAGTCCAGTAGAAAGACCTTAGAAGAGTTTAGCAAGGAATCACAATCGTATAAAGAAGCAAAGGTTGAAATAAAGATCTTGAAACTCAATTGAGCAGTAGATGAAACAACTCCAGAAACTCGAATAGGTACAAAGAAGTTAGGGTTTTTGAAATCAAACAAGTTCAGATATGAAGAACAAGCAAATCTCAAAACTCGAATGAATCCCCAAATTTTAGGATTCTTCCATCAATCGAGTGTAGAGATGAAAAGACAAGTTATCAAGGCAAAAGATACTAACGAAATAAGTGCAAAGATCTCATAAAGGAACTGAGACTTTTAACAAGCATTTTCCAGTAGAAGAAACTCATGAGAAACCAAATAAAAGAACAACATGCGAAACATAGTAGAAGAACTCATAAGAACATAGTAGAAGAAAAACCCAGTAGAAGAATATCATAAGAAACACAATAGAAGAAACACATAAAGAACACAGCAGAAGAAACCCATAAGGAACACAGTAGAAGAAACACAGCAGAAGAAACTCATAAGAAACATGGTAGAAGAAACACATAAGAATCACAGTAGAAAAAACTCAAAAGAAACACAGTAGAAGAAACACATAAGAAACGCAGCAGAAGAAACTCATAAGAAAAATTGTAGAAGAAACACATAAGAATCACAGTTGAACATGCTAAAGATCAGGAAAACCCTAAATCGGAAAAGATAAAGGTTTTGAAAGCAGAGGTTTTTTCCGAAAGAAACCTTAAAAACATATTGGAAGTTTAAGGAAAACACGGATCTAGAACAGATCCAAAGAAATCAGAAGAACCTCAAAAGTTAGGTTTTCAAAAGGACCCAGATGGTGAGAAAGGCTTGGAGAGTCGTTGATCTAAGCAGGAGAAGTCAAGATCAGACTCGAATAGCCGTGGCTTGCTAGAGCAAGGCTGGAGACGACCATAGAACTCGAATCAAACAAAGTTTGGGCCAAGCTTATTCATGGTCAGGCCTTAATACTCCAGTAACCAGGCATGTAGGAGTTATAGGAGGCCGGTGTAGGACTTCAATGGCCTTGGAAGCCATGGATTCTGGTGGTTTTAGGGTGGAAGTGGAGAGATGAGCCTAGGGTTTCTAAGAGAGATTGAGAGAGAATTGAGAGAATAGGGGGATTCAAGGGAAACCATAGAAGCAAAATGGCTAGGGTTTGGGGGGTAGGTCAGGTTAAAAAAGGAAGGGGTAAATATGAGCCGTTGATCTAAATGATCAACGGCTGTGATTAAAAAGGGGATCCATGCGGGTTTTTTAAAGGGGTTGTGGGTCGGGTAGATTTAAGAATTGGTTTGGGTAGTTGAATTTGAAATTGGGTTTAATTGGGGGTTGATCTAGGGCTACAATTGAAATACATGAGGCTAGTATTTCAATAGCCACTTTTTCCTTCTTTATTTTATAAAAAATAGTAAAATAATTTTTAAAAATAAATTAAAGATACTACAATGATTAATAATATGCAATTATCAAATTAAAAATACTGGAGTCAATTTTATAAGTATAATTATAATTAAATCTTAAAAGAGGCCAATATTGCAATTATATGCAATTTAGCTTTAAAAATATTAAATAATTTTTTTAAAATATGTAAAAACTATGCTAGCTATATTTTAATATATATATGGGAATCCAATAAATGAATCACCCAAAATGATAATTTTGGGACAACTATTGGATTTTTCTTGATAAAATAGGGAAATAAATTAAAAGAAAAATCCTTTAAAAAATGATAAAACTGATAAAACTGTAGGAAATACTATATATATGCATATACATGCTATTTGAAAGATATTTTGCATATAAAAATATACAGGGAAAAATTGGGTATCAACAGCTGCCCCTCTTTACCCGGGAAGGATGAAAGAGTTGTCGGGTAAAGATATGATGGCCAATTTTGACCGAACAAAATGGTTTGAAGAGGTTTGATCGTGCTCTGGTCCCTGAGCTACCTACATATCCCTAGTCTTACAGGAATCAGGCCATATATAGTTCAGGATCCGTCGGCGGAGTTTAGGACAGAACGAATGGTTAAAGTTTGATAGGGTTGCGGGAACTGGAGAAAGATCGCTCCTGCCGAGATGGTCATTGCTTGCCAGTTTACTTGTAAATAAGCAATACAAGCATATATTGTGTGGAAATTTAAACATGATTCACGTTCCCGTCGGACCACGAATGTTGTCATTGGATGGTTAGGATGACTTCCTTAGATCATGATGTCCTGGGCCATGAAGCATATGATAAGGGATTCACAGGCCATGCAATGGTGATCTCGAGCTATGAATGATGCCTCCGAACTATGATGTCTTTGAATAATGATATGCAAAAGAGCAAAAAGAGTCCTCATGCCATCGCATGACATTCTCGGGCAATGAAGACGGTGCCTCCGAACAATGACACCTTTGGACAATTTGTCGATCTTTCAGCCCATGAGATACAGTATTTGGCAATCTTTCAGCCCATGCAATGCAGAAGGTGGCGATCTTTCAGTCATGCAAGTATAAATAAAGCGGCAATCTTTTAACCATGCAGTGTAAATAAAACGGCAATCTTTCAGCCATGCAGATGTAAATAAGGTGGCGATCTTTCAGCCATGTAAGTGTAAGTAAGATGGCGATCTTTCAGCCATACAACTGTAAATAATGTGGCGATCTTTCAGCCATGCAAGTGTAAGTAAGGTGGCGATCTTTCAGCCATGCAAATGTAATTAAGGTGGCGATCTTTCAGCCATGCAAGTGTAAGTAAGGTGTCATTCTTTCAGCATGAAAATGGAAATAAAGCGGCGATCTTTCAGCCATGCAAATATAAGTAAGGTGGCGATCTTTCAGCCATGCAAGTGGAAATAAAGCGGTGATCTTTCAGCCATGCAAATGTAAGTAAGGTGGCGATCTTTCAGCCATGCAAGTGGAGGTAGAGCTTAACCTTGGAAGGCAGAATAGTAGCCTTATGCAATGCAAAATGTAGATGGAGGTAGAGCTTAACCTCGGAAGGCAGAATGGTAGCCTTATGAAATGCAAGAATGCAGATGGAGGTAGAGCTTAACCTCGGAAGGCAGAATAGTAGCCTTATGCAATGCAGAAAATGCAGATGGAGACAGCGCTTAGTCTTAGAAGGCAGAATGGTAGCCTTATGTAATGCAAGAATGTAGATGGAGGTAGAGCTTAACCTTGGAAGGTAGAATGGTAGCTGTATGCAAGCAATGAAAGGCAGATTGTAATAGAGTTTTCTTAGCTGATAGCTAATTGCGATATTGTGGCTGCTGGGGACATTGTGCCTACTGGGGACACTGTGTGCGGATAGCAACTGTGAGTAAGTGCAATGGTTCTGAGAGTTATATTTTTGAACAATGTGAGTCTCGTGAGTGTATAGTATATTTGATGCTTTTGCAACTCAAGTGCCTGCATCCAAAGAAAAATCATGAGTTCTGTGAAGGGGGAGGTTAGTTCGTATTCCCGCTGGCTCTGATTGACCTGTTTGGCTTTGATATGGTGATACGGTATGTATCATTGGGCTAGCGTCGCTGAACAAATCTGTTTCTATAATAAACATGCATGAATTTGTAAAAATATAACATAAGTATATATTTAAGAGATAGTTTTTTAGATGAACCGACGACTGTGATGTGGCTCAAGATATTGCAACTTCTCTTGTTACGAAATTTTGAGGGTCCTCCTCAAAATTCTGCCCCATTTTAACAGGTTGATGCTTTTGACGGCTGCCTGCGATGACTGGCTGAAATTACTTCGGAATTTTGAGGATTCTGCCCCAGTTTCCAATTGTAGGGGAAAATGAAGATTTTATTGAATTGCGACCGAACCCATAATGTTGCCGACGTATCCCATCTTAAACGAGAATCAGGTCAGACATAATTCAAATTACATCATATAGGAAAGCATAAAGATTACACATAGTAACACTTGACTGCATCTGAATTGATTGGCTTTGGCTAGACTTCTCTGTCCATTTCTGCTAGTATGAGGGCTCCTCCTGTCAGAACACGGTGAACCATGTACGGACTCTGCTAGTTGGGAGAGAATTTCCCTTTGGCTTCATCTTGATGTGGAAAGATTTTCTTTAATGCCAGCTGTTCTGGCGTGAATTGTCTTGGCTTGACTCTTTTGTTGAAGGCTTTGGACATTCTGTTCTGATAAAGATAACCGTGGCGAACTGCATTCATTCTTTTCCCATTGATAAGAGCCAGTTGCTCGTAAAGACTCTTCACCCACTCTGTTTCATCAAGTTTTGCTTCCTGTAGGATCCTTAAGGAGGGAATTTCTACTTCGACGGGAATAATGGCTTATGTACCATAAACCAGCATATAGGGGGTCACCCCTGTTCATGTGCGGACTATGGTCCGATACCCCAAAAGAGAAAATGATAGCTTCTCGTGCCACTGCTTATGCTTCTCTATCATTTTTCTTAGTATCTTCTTGATATTCTTATTGGCGGCTTCTACGGCCCCGTTCATCTGAGGTCTGTAGGTTGTAGAGTTCTTGTGCTTGATATTGAAAGTTTCACACATAGCTTTCATCATGTCACTAATAAAATTGGAGCTATTATCAGTAATGATTGATTCTGGAATCCCGAATCGGCAAACAATGCGGTCGCGGACAAAGTCTGGCACGACCTTCCTGGTTACTACTCTGTAAAATACTGCTTCAACCCATTTGGTGAAATATTCGATTGCTACTAGGATAAATAGGTGCCCGTTGGAAGTGGCAGGCTCGATTGGTCTAATAACATCCATTTCGCAAGTGGAGAACGACCATGGAGAGCTTGTTGCATTAAGCTTGATTGGAGGTAACTTTATCATGTCTCCATGTATTTGATAGCGGTGGCATTTTCAGACATACTAGATGCAGTCCGTTTCCATAGTCATCCAAAAGATACCAGCTCGGAGTATCTTTTTTGCTAAGACAGATCTGTTCATATGTAGACCACAGGTCCTAGCGTGAATCTCTTCTAATGGCCTGGATGCTTCTTTTGCGTCAACACACCTTAGTAATCCCAAATAAGGAGTCCTTCTAAATAGTATTCTTCCGCTATGAAAGAAGTTGTTGGACAATCTCCGTATTCTGTTTTCTGAGTAGGATTTGCAAGCTCCGGGTATTCTCCTTTCGCCAAGTATTCCTTGATATCATGAAACCAAGGCTTTCTATTTGCTTCTTCTTCAACATGAGCACAATAAGCTGGTTGATCCTGGATCTTTACTGGAATGAGATCAATGAATCTCTTGTCTGGAGGTTGTATCATGGATGATAGGGTAGCCAATGCATCGGCAAACTCATTCTGGACTCTGGGAACATGTTGGAATTCCATCTTTATGAACCTCTTTCTCAATTCTTGTACATAATACAGATACGAGAGTATCTTGGAGTTCTTGGTTGCCCATTCTTCTCCGACCTGATGTATAAGTAGGTTTGAATCTCCGATCACTAGCAATTCTTGAATGTTCATGTCAATGGCCATTTTGAGCCCTAGGATTCAGGCTTCATACTCGACCATGTTGTTGGTGCAGGGAAACCTAAGTTTGGCGGACATTGGATAATGCTGACCTATTTCTGATACTAGGACTGCTCCTATGCCAGCACCTTTGAAATTTGATGCTCCATTGAAAAACATTCTCCAACCGCCATAGGATTCTGCAATATCTTCTCCTATGAATGATACCTCTTTGTCAAGAAAATATATTTTTAGGGGTTCGTATTCTCCATCCACGGGATTTTCAGCAAGGTGGTCTGCTAGTGCCTATCCCTTGATTGCCTTCTAAATTACATAGATAATGTCAAATTCACTTAACAGGATTTGCAACTTGGCTAGCTTGCCGGTGGGCATGGGCTTCTGGAAGATGTACTTTAAAGAATCCATCCTTGATATGAGATACGTAGTATATGCATAGAAGTAATGCCTCAACTTCTGAGCTACCCAAGTCAAAGCAAAACATGTGCGTACTAAAAGAGAATATTGGGCCTAATACGGGGTGAACTTCTTGTTGAGGTAATAGATGGCCTGCTCTTTCCTCCCCGTTTCGTCATGCTGCCCTAGAACACAACCGAAAGCTCTATCCAATACTGTAAGGTAGATTAATAGAGGCCTACCTGGCTCGGCCGGGACCAAAACTGGTGGTGTGGAGAGGTACTCCTTAATTCTGTCGAAGGCCTTTTGGCAGTCATCAGTCCATTTGGTAGCGGCATCCTTTTTCAGCATCCTAAAGATTGGCTCACAGATGACAGTAGATTGTGCTATGAACCAGCTGATGTAGTTGAGTCTCCCCAAAAAACTCCTTACGTCCTTTTTGTTCTTTAGCGGTGGCAATTCTTGAATAGCTTTGACCTCTGATGGATCTAGTTCTATCCCTCGGTGACTCATAATAAACCCAGTTAGTTTTCCGGCAGGAACCCCTAATTCACATTTTGCGGGATTCAGTTTCAGGTTGTACCTTTGAAGTCTATTTAAGAAATTCCTCAAGTACTCCATGTGATCAGTGGCTTTCTCGGACTTGATGATGACATCATCTACATATACTTCAATATCCTTATGTATCATATCATGGAAAATGGTAGTCATGGCCCTCATGTAGGTGGCCTCAGCATTCATTAATCCGAATAACATAATCTTGTAACAGTACATTCCCCATGGCATAATGAAAGTCATTTTCTCAGCATCTTCCTCATCCATCCAGATCTGATGATAACTAGCAAAACAATCCACAAATGACTGCAATTCATGCTTGGTGCAATTATTAATCAGGATGTGTATGTTCGACAAGGGGAAGTCGTCTTTCGGATTGGCCCGGTTGAGATCCCGGTAGTCAACACGGATTCTTACCTTCCCGTCCTTCTTTGGTACTGGTACAATGTTGGCTAACCATGTTGGGTATTCTACTACCCTGAGAACTTTAGCTTTGACTTGCTTAGTGACTTCTTCCTTGATTTTCAGACTCATATACGGCTTGAATATTTTGCGATTTTGCTTTACCGGCGGATATGTTGAGTCGGTTTGTAGTTTGTGGGCCATAAAAGATGTGTTTAGACTAGTCATTTTATCATACGACCAGGCGAATATTCTTCATACTCCCTTAGAAATTCTGCGTATTCCCTCTTTTCTGATGATGACAAATGAATGTTGATTCGCATTTTTTTGACCTCTTCTGTATCTCCTAGGTTCACAATCTCGGTCTTGTCCAGGTTAGACTTAGGTTTGTTCTCAAAATTCTCAAATTTTTTAACAATCTTTTCTGGTATATTATCTTCCTCTGAATCTATGTCTGTTTGTTGTGTTATCTCATTGCACGTCACAGTCATTCGTTCATCAAGATAAGTAATCGTAATGTTGTATAAGTTATGAGAGAAAATAATAAGAGAGTTGATTTATAAGGAAAATCAAAATTCTTTGAAAAATTCCATAACTATTTTGAATATTGCAGATCTTATTGCGGAAATTTAAAATGCGAAAGGAAAGATTAACTAGTAAAAATAAAAGATAATGCATGATGCTTGTTCAACCTTGCTACCCCGAGTCTCGTCGGGCTCTGATGGTTTTGATGGTCCAGTTATTGAGGCATGCTCCTCTGCTTATGGCCTGTATGGAAGGTCCTTCCTCCCCTTCCTTCTCAAGAACGACACAACAATCTATATCACTGTCTTCTAGGAACAAATTCTTTACTGCTGCCAGTGCTTCTCTTCTTCTGACCCATAGATAATGCCGGCTCGTTCGAAAGTCTGTTCCAAGAGTGGTATTGGCTGCTCCAGCGAATAATAAGGACCGTGCCATCGTGGCGAGCAGTTGTTGAATTCCTTCCAGGTATACTTATATCCTAGTCCGAAGGTGGTGCCGTGCTTCTTGAGTTTTTTAGGCTTAGTGATTCCTTGGAGGTTCTTGCCAAGCCCCTCACCAGGTTCGTATTTGCTCCAGTTCAATATGCTCTCAATTTTGTCGTCCCACCATTTGTCTTTGTTAACTGCATTGACTCGCTCAATATGGTGATAAGTCTCTCTGCGTATCTTCCTTCTGCCCCTTATTGTTGGGATAGTCTGGCGACTGTATATGGGATTACTGCCGTCGCCGTGAATGATCACCTCTTTGTGATTCTACTCAAACTTCACTACCTGATATAGTGCTGACGTCATAGCCCAGCAGCATGGATCCATGGTCCTCCCAATAATAGATTGTAAGATGCCAGAACGTCTATCACTTAAAATCAACATCGAACTAAGTAGGCCCCATTTGCAAACACAGGCTAATTTCCCCAATAGTGGACCTTTTGGAACCGTCGAAAGCTTTATACGTTGATAGCCCCATCCTTGATCTCATGCAGTCCCTTTCCCAATGTACTAAGTGTTACCAACGGACAAATGTTGAGGCTGGACCCTCCATTAATCAGGATTCTGGTGATAAAATAGTCTTCGTATTGCACGGTGATGTGCAAAGCCTTGTTGTGACTCAACCCATCTGGTGGCAGCTCATCTTCATGAAAAGTGATCTTGTGACTTTCCAATACCTGGCCTACCATGTTAGCCATCTCTTTGCCTGTGATGACCTGGCCCGTTGTCACGTAAGTTACAGCCCCTTTTCCCACATATTATGTTGCTCTATGTTTCAATATCAGTATTTGAGTTGATCGGATAGAATTGAATTGGTTTTAATTGGGAATGAGGCACTTAGCCTCTTAGAAGAAAGCTTGGTTTGAAAAAGTCAATCGGAAGTTGAATATATAGCTACAAGGCTCGGATGTGAATTTTGATGATTTGGTTAGCTTCGGGGGATGATTTGTGACGTAGGAGTGCAATCGGAATTGATTTTGGAGGCTCGGTGTAGAATTAGGCTTGAATTGGCGAAGTTTGAATTTTGGCAAATTCCGGTTCATAAGTGAGATTTTGATCCGAGGGTCGGAATGGAATTCCGAGAGTTGCAGTAGCTTTGTTAGGTGATTTTGGATATGTCTGCAAATTTTTAGGTCATTCGTACATCGTTTGGTTAGGTTTTTGATCGAAAATGCATTTCGGAAGTTCTTGAAGAACGTAGGCTTTGATTTGGTGAAATTTTATGATTTTGATGTTAACGATAGTGTTTTGATGGTTCGAACAAGTTTGAATAAGGTAATAGATCATGTTTGTGCTTTTGGTTGAGGTCCCGGGGGCCTCGGGGTGATTTCGGGTGGCTAAGCGGAAGGAATTTGAAGTTAGAAATTGCAGGTTTTGGGTTGCAGTAGGTGTTTCCGCATCTGCGGAAAGGAGGCCGCATATGCGGTCTCGCAGAAGCTAGATGGGTCTTGCAGGAGTGGAAATTGGAGCCGGGTCAAGATCCGTAGAAGCGGAGAGTTGGGTCGCTTAAACGGTCCCGCAGAAGCGATTTTGGACAGCAGAAGCGGAAAAGTCGCCTTAAGTGAGAAGTCCGCATACGGGGACGTTGACCGCATAAGCGGAAGGCGTAGAAGCGGAAATAACTGGCAGGTTAAGTGAGAACATCATCTTCGTGAAATTTTGAAAGAGTAACATTTTGGACTCCGAACCTTGAGAGCTTTGAGGCGATTTTGAAGAGGGTTTCGTGAGCTATTATTAGGTATGAACTCTTGGACTGAGAGCTTGATTTTATGGTGTATAAACATGGATTTAGACTAAATAATTGAGGAATCAAAAGTCAAAAATGGTGGTTTAGGGCTTGAAATTTAAGAGAGTTAAAAATGGGGATTTGAGGGGTCAAATGGACCCCGATTTTGATAAATTTGATATGTATAGACTCGTGGCGAGACGAGGAATCTGTTAATTTGTGTTTTGTAATTTTTTGAGAAGCGGGCCCGGTGCTCGGGTTTTGTTAGTTTCGAGATTCTTGATATTTTTCGATTGTTTACGATTGGGTATTGTTCCCTTAGTATATTGTAACGCATTCGTTCTGATTTTGGTTAGATTCGATGCACATGGAGGCCGAATTGAGGGGCAAAGGCGTCGCGAGCTAGAGACTTCACCGGTTCGAGATGAGTAATACTTGTAAATGATATCC
>MDKF010940021.1:0-31963 GCA_026770625.1 Nicotiana glauca | reverse complement strand
CCCCCCCCCCCCAAGTTGAGGTGAATTGGCAAAACATAAGCAACCAACAGACTTGAGATGATCATAGGAAGGAGGGTGACCATGGAGTTTTTCAAAAGGGGAGATATTATGCAAAATAGTAGAGGGGAATCTATTGACAAGGTATGTAGCAGTTAAAACACAATCACCCCAATATTTGGAAGGTAAGTTAGATTGAAATAATAAAGCTCTAGATATTTCCAATAGATGTTTATGTTTTCTTTCTACAACCCCATTCTGTTGTGGGGTGTGTGGAATGGTGATCTGGTGTAAAATACCTTGGGAAGAGAAGAAGGATTTTGCCTTAGAACTAGTACCAAGCTCAAAAGCATTATCAGATCTAAAACTTTGGACTGAAGTGTGGAATTGTGTGATTACCATAGAAGTAAAGGCTTTAATAATAGACAAAGCATTACTCTTGCATGAAAGGAGATGAGTCCAGGTGACTCTTGTAAAATCATCCACTAAAGTCAAGAAGTATCTAAAACCATTATAGGTATTAGTGTTGTAGGGTCCCCAAATGTCAATATGTATTAATTGGAAAGGAGCAGATGTGTGGATAGAACTATCAGGGAATGGTAATATTTGTTGTCTAGCCATAGGACAAATAGAGCAAATAAAAGATTGTTTAGAAGAAACTTTGTTGGAAACAAAAGGAATGGACTTCATTCTAGCAAAAGGTATGTGACCTAGTCTCTGGTGCCAAAACAGATCAATTTTATTGATACTAGAATTTGAATTACAATGGGGAGGAAGGGGAAGGGGAGTTACAGGATTAGGTGCATAAGTAGAAACATTACAAGAACGATCATTAATAACAGGAGAAGAAGATGTAAGCAAATCAGAAACATTGTAAGCAGAAGATGGAACTGACAGAGATGGTGAAGCAGTATCATCAAGGTGGAGAAAATACAGACCATTAGTAGCTTTACCAATTTCCAGTGGCCTCTTCAGAGAAGGGCCATGTAAATAGCAATTAGAAATGGTAAGTATAGCAAGACAATTAAGTTGAAGAACGAGTTGATATACTAAAATCAAGTTAAATTGAAAAGAAGACACAAGAAGAACATTATGCAAGGTTATGTCACCCCTTAGGTGTAAAGAGCCAGTTGAAACAACCTTGACTTTATACCCATTAGGAAAAGTGATTAGAAATGGTTTAGGTAATGATTTTAAGTTGTGAAGAAACTGTTTATGAGGTGTCATGTGGTTAGTAGCCCCAAAATCTAAAATCCAAGTATCATCACTTAACTGAGAAGATGCACAGACATGAAAATCAACAGAATTGACCACAGAACTTTTCAACAAACCTGCAAAATGGGCAAAGCCAAAATTTTCTCCAGAAGAACTATTGTTGTTGGTACCAGGAGAAATATTTACTTGCTGTAGGAGAGATACAAGATGCTGATATTGCTCCTGGCTTAAACCATGGGTAGATGAAGTCCCAGGTTGGGAAGGAGGAGCTTGAACTGTAGACTCAATGGATGAAGTGTCAGCATGAACACATGAAGCAGACCTTTTTGACCGTGTGAACATAAAATCAGGAGGAAATCCATGCAGTTCATAACACTTCTCAATGGTGTGACCTGACTTTTTGCAGTACCTGCATGAAACCCCTACACCTTGCCCAAGCTTTCTTGACTCAAATTGAACTCTTTGATTAAAAACTTTCTGATTACCAGAAGGGGCAGAAGATGCAGAGAAAGAGACTGACTGATTTGAAAATCCTGGTGTGTGAGAAGATTCCCTCTGTTTCTCATTATGTTGTAACATAGAATAAGCGCGACTGACAGTAGGGAGTGGAGACATCATAAGAATGTTACTTTTAACTGTAGAGTAAGATTCATTAAGGCCAACTAAAAACCAGAAGAGTTTGAGTTCTTCAACGAATTTGGGTAATGCACCACATGAACAGACAGGACCCACATATGAAGTACTCATTTCATCCCAAAGACTTCGCAACTTAGTAAAATAAGATGCAATATCTGAAGTCCCTTGGGATATAGTTCCAATTTCCCTCTGAATCTGGATGAATTTAGACCCATTAGATTGTCCAAATCTTTCATTTATGTCTAACCAGATTTCCCTAGCAGTGTCGTACCCCAATACACTGGTAGCAATATCTCTAGAGAGAGAATTGGTGATCCAAGAAATCACCATGTCATTACACCTTTCCCAAAAGGGATGATAAGGAGAATCTACTGAAGGTTTATCATGTCGACCGTTGATAAGTCCCAATTTGTTTTTGGCAGACAGAGAAACAAGCATACTTTTCCTCAGTGCAACAAAACCAGTGCCATCAAACGCAGGAGAAACTAAATGAGTACCAGGACTATCCGATGGATGAACATAGAATGGGTGGGAGGGATCTAGACTAAAAACAGTAAAACCCTCAGATGAAGTGGTCGGAGAGGTAGTTTCAGCATCTATAGTCATGATAGCAGCTAGTATTTCTAAAGTCAAATGATATTTCTAAGTGAATTTCAACCTAGAATCATATATATGCAGAGAAAAATAGGAGTAAGAGCAGATAATACCGATCTTCTTCTAAAAATAACGAGACCCAGTTAAAACTCCATGAATAGTCTCAGAAAAGCTTCATCCTTGATGAAATCGAACACAACATCCACATTACTATGCAGAAAACCCCAATTTTTGGAATATTAGGGTTTGTACATGAAGCTGAAACTTTGTGAAACTAAGGTTGAGGGTAACATCGCTCGACTCGCATAAGGGAGTTGATACTGATCCTAGGCTCTGATACCATGTTAAGTGAAGAAACGCTCGATCTCAGTACAAAACTCCATTATCATGGAAGAAGAAAATGAGAGACGAAGAGAGAGAAAATATCTTATCTTATTTGATTGAAAATATTTCTCTCATCTCTTTCTAGAAACATCTTTTTATTTTTGTTTACAAGTATAAGTGGCTATCAAGTAAAAGTAAAAAATGTGGCTAGCTATTACAAAATTGTGGCTACTAAATGTAGTAATATCCCATGTACAAATGTGCTACTTCATCTTATAATTGGGTTGATGGTTTATTAGGCCTGGACTGTCCAACAATTTCACGATTTAATGAATGGAATTCCGACGGATTTTGATCTACAGAACACCGGCTAGTTGTCACATCCTCCTCCGCCGCTGCCGATTCTACAAGAACAAGGGCGCACTTTAGCGCATGTAACGACCCGATAGGTCGTTTTGAGAGTTAGAGCCTGGATAAGTGTTTGGGACACTTAGTCCCTAAATGGAGGTTTAAGCCTTAGGATTTGGCCCATAGTCGGAACTGTGTGAAGGTGACTCTGGACTGGAGTTCCAACTTTGTTAGGTGATTTTGGGCATAGGGCGTGTCCGAATTATGTTTTGGAGGTCCGTAGCTCATTCAGACTTGAAATGGCAAAAGTCGAGTTTTTGAAGATTTGGACCGGTAGTGGAATTTTTAATATCGAGGTCGGATTCCGATTACAAAGTTGGAGTATGTGTATCAGTACAACCAACCCCATGTACTAGTAAGTGCGGAGCCTAACCTTGGCGAAGTGGTGACAACGATAGGACAAGACACCACAAAATAAACTTGTAGAGTATAACAATATATATGCCAATAACAGCGATAAAAGAAACAAGACAGGTAATTTTTGGAGGGGGGCATGCTGAGGGAATCACAAGATAAAGGATTACAGTAGAATCTAGAACTTTGATCAACCGATATAGTTATAATGGATAAGGACAAGTATTCACAGCAAAATAAAGTACACGAAATCATATTTCGTGCTTTTACTCTCATTCTCGCCATATGAGTCAAATAAGAACGGCACGCCATTACCCATCGTGCATTAACTCTCTCATAACATGGCACGCCATCACCCTTCGTGCATTAACACTGATAATATAGCACGGCATCACCCGTCGTGAATTAACACTTATAAAACATGGCACGATATCACCCTTCGTGCATTAACACTCTCTCTCACCAAAACAATGAACAATAATAACAGGGAGATAGAAATGTCAAGAACAAGTCTTACTTAAAAAATTAGTTCCACAACTAAAGTGTGGAATATGACGTGCAAAATTTGAGATCATTCGGACCTGATTTGATAGGTTTCGGCGTCGGTTGTGAAAATTTAAAGTTTCAAGTTCATTAAATTTGGATTGAAGGGTGATTTTTATTTTTAGGTTGTTTGATGTGATTTGAGGGCTCGACTAGGTTCTTATGGTGTTGATAGTGTGGTATGTTTGGTTGAGGTCCCAGGTGCTTCAGGTGTGTTTTGGATGCTTAACAAGTTCAAATTTAGACTTATGCAATTGCTAAAGATTTTTGGTGTTGATAATCGCACCTGCGGAGTGGTCACTGCAGGTGCGAGCCCGCATACGCGGGTCTTGGAACGCAAAAGCGACTTAAGGTAAGCGGAGCTGAGGTCGCAGGTGCGGGAAAAGGGTCGCAGAAGGGAGAGAAGGGCGCAAGTTCGATCTTAGATCCGCATGCGCAGTGTAATTTGAGCACCTACGACATGCGCAGGTGCGGTCAGTGGTCGTAGAAGAAGAGGAAGCTGGAGTAAGTGATTTCCACAAGTAAGGAGATTTAGCCGCAAATGCAGTGCCGCAGAAGCGGGTAAATTGACTGCAGATGCGGTTTAACTATTAGAAAATGGGCAAAATCGAGGGTTTGAACTCATTGTTCATTTTTGGACTTGAGAGATCGGATATTGGCGATTCTTTGAAGGATTTTCAGAAGGAGTTACTCGTTAATGACTCCTAACTCGTTTTTGGTTGTATTCCATTAATCCATTGTTAATTTCCTCATTTAATTAAGTTTTTGAGTTGGAAAATTGGGAAATATTTGAGAAAAACTGTTAGGCCGAATTTTGGGGTTTTGATCGAGATTCTGGTATCAGATTTGAGTAATTTTTGGTATAGTTAGACTTGTGAGTGAATGGGTGTTCATATTTTGTGACTATTACCCGATTTCGAGACGTGGGCCCAGGGAGGCTTTTTGATCTATTTTTCAATTTCTTGCTTTAGCTTTGGTTTCATTAGCTAGATTAGTTCCATATAGTTATATTCATGTTATGTAATTGATTTTTTCTAGATTTGGTCCACTCAGAGTCGGATATTTGTGGGAAAGGCACTGTGATGGATCGATTGAGCTTCGTTCGATGTAAGTGGCTTGCTGAACCTTGTGTGGGTAACTCCCCTTATGATTTGGTAATGATTTGATATGTGAGCGCCATGTATGTGAGGTGACGAGTACGTACATGGGATATTTGATAAAAACCTTCGTTTTTCACTAAGTCATAACATGTTTCTCCTTATTTGAACTACACTAGCATATGTAACTCTCCTGTTTATCTGAATTCTGTGAAGCATGTTTAGTGAAATTACCTGCTTTCCTTGGCTTGAACTTAGTCTAAACTGTAGGTTTTTTTGCTGTGACTGTCATTTCTGTTGGTTGAGCTACATATTTACTTTGGGATTACGAAACGGTATTCTACGAGATTCCCCTATACTATATATTTACTTTGGGACTACGGAACGGTATTCCGGGAGATCCCCCTGTTCTGCATATTTACTTTGGGACTATGGAATGGTATTTTAGGAGATCCCCCTACATATTTACGTTTGGGACTACGATATGGTATCTCGGGTGATCCCTTATTGTTATTTTTGTGTACGGAGATTTGTCTTTCTATGATTTTATTCATGTTAGATTTTTGTATCTATTTTTACTGTGATATCTCATTATGTCTTATTTCATCATATTTATACCAGTAGGGCCCTGGCATGATCTCGTCACTACTCTATCGAGGTTAGGCTTGGCACTTACTGTGTACTGTTGTGGTGTACTCATGCATTTCCTTGCACATATCTTTGGTGTACAGATCTATGTACAGTTTATCAGCCACATTACTAGTGATGTGGGTAGCTGTAGAGACTTCATGGTATATCTACCGCGTCAGCAGACCTCAGAGTCCCTATCTACTCTTCCCCATGTCAATCACTTCTTGTATTCTCTTCTTTTATTAGACTCTAGAGTATATATCTACTGTTTTCTTTCTGTAGCTTGTGACTTGCAATATTCTGGGTTTTAGGAGAGTTTATGTACACCTCGAGAGTGGTTATTGTATATGTCGAGAGTCATCTTAATTTCAGGTTAAAATTTACTTGTTGGTTGTTAGCTTTTATGTTTTCGTTTCATTTTTTTTGCAAATGTTAGGCTTAACTAGTTGTAGAGTCTAGGTGCCGTCATGATAGTTCACGGAGGGAGAACTTGGGTCTTGATAAGATGGTATTAGAGCTTTAGGTTCATAGGAGTCATGAGTCCCAAGCCGATTTATTAGAGTCTCACGGATCGGTATGGAGACATTTGTACTTATCTTTGGGAGGCTATAGAACTATTGGAAAAATTCCATTTTATTTGATTCCTTGTCGTGCGAGATTATTGACTTTGAAATTATAAACTTCTATCTTCTATTCTCTCAAAAAAGGTGAGGACACGTGCAGCCAGAGATGACCAGGCATCCACGCCCCCTGCTAGAGCCGCCCGAGGCCGGGGCAAAGGCCGAGGACGCCCACATAGTGCAGCCAAAGAACCCGAGCGAGCTGCTATAGAGGAGCCACCAGTAGCTCCAGTTGGAGCACAGACACCTGATACGCCCACTACTATTACACCAGCTCTTCAGGAGACCCTTACATAGTTCCTAAGTATGTTTCGTACTCTAGCCCATGTTCAGCCCGAAGATAGGGCAGCAGTTTCTGAGGAGGAGGAGCGTAGACTTGAGAGGTACACGAAATATGAACCTCCTACATTCAGTGGTCTAGAATTAGAGGATTCTTAGGGATTTCTTGAGGAGTGCCACTATATCCTCCATACTATGGGCATAGCAGAGTCGAGTGGCATTTCTTTCACTACCTTTCAGCTTCAAGGAGCAGCCTATCAGTGGTGGCGTACTTATGAGTTGAACAGTCCGGCCGAGGCAGTTTCCCTTACATAGGCTTAGTTCTAGGACATGTTTTGATAGAGTATGTCCCTCAGACCCTCAGGGATGCATGGCACATGGAGTTCCAGAAGTTTTTGTCAGGGTGCTATGACTGTTTCAGAGTATGCAGTCCATTTCAGTGACTTGGCTAGACATGCACTGGCCCTAGTTTCTAAAGTTCGAGAGAGGGTCCGTCAATTTATTGAGGGACTCATTCCCAGCATCAGAACTAACATAACCCTGGAGTTAGAGATGGATATCTCGTATCAGCAAGTTGTTAGTATTGCTAGGAGAGTGGAGGGCATGCTTGCTCGGGATAGGGAGGAGAGAGAGGTTAAGACGTCTCGAGAGTTTGGACATTATTTTGGCACCCGTGCCCTAGCTACGGTTCGTCATGGTAGGGGTTATGTGAGTCACCCCCTTCATTCAGCTTTTCTAGCTACCAGTGGTATTCCAGCTCCTCCCAGACCTCAGGAGCCTTATTATGCACCTCCAGTATCTAGTATGCCTCCTGCACAGGGTGCTTTTAGCGGTCAGTCCAGCAGACCTGGCCCGAGCCATCCACAACCGTCACGCCCTCCTAGAGATTATTTTAAGTATGGAGACACTCATGATATGGTAAGGGATTTCCCCTAACTTAAGAGGGGTGCACCTCCACAGACTTCTCATGGGCTCCACCAGGTCTGTAGGCTATCATTACAGCACCAACTGCCACTCCACCTGCTCAGCCAGCTCGAGATGGAGGTTGAGGAGGTAGAGGTCACCCTAGAGGGGGAGGCCAGGCCAGATACAATTCCTTTCCTGCCTGTACAGAGGTTGTTGCTTCTGATTCTATCATTACAGGTATTGTTCTGATCTGTCATAGAGATGCATCGATTATATTCGATCCAAAATCATCTTATTCCTATGTGTCCTCTTATTTTGCCCCGTATTTGGGCTTATCTCAGGATTCCTTGAGTTCCCCTGTTTATGTGTCTACTCCTGTGAGAGATTCTCTTGTTATGGACCACATGTATCAGTCGTGTTTGATTAATCTTAGTTTTTTTGAGACCAGAGCTAATTTATTATTGCTCATCATGGTAGATTTTGATGTTATCTTGGGCATGGACTGGTTGTCGCTCTATTATGATATTCTTGATTGTCATGCCAAGACTGTGACACTGGCTATACCAGGTTTACCGCGATTAGAGTGGAGAGGTACCTTATATTACACTCCCATCAGATTTATTTCATTTGGTAAGGCTCAACGAATGGTTGAGAAGGTGTATGACACATATTTAGCCTATACGAGAGATGTCAGTATTGATACTCCCACAATTGAGTCAGTCCCAATAGTGAGGTATTTCCCTAATGTGTTTCTAGCTGATCTTCCAGGCATTCCACTTGATAGAGATATTGATTTGTTATTGGGTGCTCAGCCCATCTCTATTCCTCCTTATCGTATGGCCCCTCCTAAGTTAAAGGAGTTGAAGGAACTGTTGCAGGAACTACTTAATAAGGGCTTTATTCATCCTGGTGTGTCACGTTGGGGTGCTCCTATGTTGTTTGTGAAGAAAAAGGATGGTTCTATGCATATGTGCATTGATTAACGACAGTTGAACAAAGTCACGGTGAAGAACTGATATTCTATGCCTCGTATTGATGACCTATTTGATCAGTTACAAGGTGCCAGAGTGTTTTCCAAGATTGACTTGCATTAAGGTTATCATCAGTTCAAGAATCAGGAGCAGATATCTCGAAGACTGCTTTTAGGACTCAGTATGGTCATTATGAGTTCCTTGTGATATCATTTGGGATGACCAATGCCCTAGCAGCATTTATGCATTTGATGCACATTGTATTTTGGCCTTATCTTGACTTGTTCATCATTTTCTTTAATGACGACATTCTGGTGTTCTCCCGGAGTTGGGAAGGTCACGAGCAACACCTGAGGATTGTGCTTCAGACCTTGAAAAAGAAGAAATTATATACAAAGCTCTCAAAATGTGAGTTCTGGTTAGATTCAGTGGCATTTTTGGGTCACGTAGTATCGGGTGAAGGGAGTAGGGGGGATCTGAAGAAGGTGGAGGCAGTACAGAGTTGGTCCACACCGTCCTCAGCTAGAGATATCCGGAGCTTCCTTGGTTTGTCAGGGTATTACCGTTGATTTGTTGAGGGATTCTTATCTATTGCAGCGCCTATGACCAGGCTGACCTAAAAGGGTGGTCCGTTTAGGTGGACGGAGGAGTGTGAGAAGAGATTTCAAAATCTCAAGACAGCTTTGACTACAACCCCAATATTGGTATTGCCTTCAGGTTCGGGGTCTTATACAGTTTATGGTTATGCGTTGCAAGTTGGTTTAAGCGCGATGTTGATGTAGGACCGTAGGGGGATTGCCTACGCATCCAGACAGCTGAAGGTGCATGAAAAGAACTATCATGTCAACTACCTTGATTTAGCAGCTATTGTTCATGCCTTGAATATTTAAGGCACTATTTGTACGGTGTTTCTTGTGAGATCTACACTGATCACCAGAGTCTGCAACATATATTCAAGTAGAAGGATGCGTTACAGGAGTTGGTTAGAGTTTCTTAAGGATTATGACATCTCCATTTTGTACCACCCTAGGAAGGCCAACGTGGTGACTGATGCTTTGAGTTGCCGGGTAGAGAGTTTGGGGATTTTAGAATATCTATCAGTAGCAAAGAGGCCCATGGTTTTTAATGTTCAGGCCTTAGCCATTCAGTTTGCGAGATTGTATATTTCAGACCCGAGTCAAGTATTGTCTTTTGTGGTCTCTCGGTTTTCTCTTTACGATTATATCAGGGAGCGTTAGTATGATGACCCCCATCTGCTTGTTCTTAAGGACACAGTCCAGCATGGTAATTCTAAGGAGGTCACTATTGGGATAATGGTACATTGAGGATGCACGACAAGCTATGTGTGCCTAATGTGGACGGTTTGCATGAGTTCATTCTTTAGGAGGCTCACAACTCGTGGTACTCCATTCACCCGGGTACTGTAAAGATGTATCAGGACTTGAGGCAGCATTATTGGTGGTGTTGAATGAAGAAGGACATAGTGGAATATGTGGCCTGATGTCTAAATTGCCAATAGGTGAAGTATGAGCATCAATGACCGGATGGATTACTTCAGAAGTTAGAGATTCCAGAGTGGAAATAGGAGCGGACCACTATGGATTTTGTTGTTGGACTCTTACAGACTCAGCGGAGGTTTGATGCAATGTGGGTGATTGTGGATAGGCTAACCAAGTTAGCTCACTTCCTTTTTGTGGTGACTACCTATTATTCCGAGCAGCTGGCTCAAGTTTATATACGTGAGATTGTCAGATTTCATGGCATTCCGGTATCTATCATCTCGGACTGGTACGCAGTTTACATCACAGTATTGGAGAGTCGTGTAGCATGGTTGGGTACTCGAGTGGAGTTGATCACAACATGTCACCCTGATATGGATGGACAGTCCGAGCGCACTATTTAGATTCTTGAGGATATGCTCCGCGCGCATGTGATGGATTTTGGAGGTTCTTGGGATCAGTTCTTGCCACTTGCAGAGTTTGCCCACAACAACACTATCAGTCCATCATTCAGATGGCACCGTATGAGGCTCTTATGGTAAGTGGTGTCGGTCCCCAATGGGTTGGTTTGAGCAGGGCAAGGCCAAATAATTAGGTACGGACCGGTGTCGAGCCAGAATTAGATCGCAATGATATCACATGGGTAAATATTTGTTTATCCGATGCAAGTTTCTTTTTAATCTTTTCCTATTAAAAACACTTATGAGTTAGTTTTACAATACAAAAATTTCATACTCCTTCCATTTCAAATTAGAAGAGATACTTTCTTTTTTAGTCTGTTCTAAAATAAATGATACATTTCTAAATTTAGAACTAATTCAACTCTAAACTTTTTATTTTACACATTTTACCCTAAATGAGAAACTTTTATAACCACACAAATGTTATGGGATCACAAAGCTTTTACCCCTTAAGTTTTTAAGACCACAAGTTTTAAAAGTCTTTTCTTCTTCTTAAACTCCATGTCGAGTCAAACTACCTCATCTAAATTGAAATGGAAGGATAGTTTTTTTAAACCACAATTGAGATATACACTAAGTCATAAAATAATTAGAGATTTGTAACTCTATTTTCAGAAAAATTTATGTGAGAAGCGGTTCAAAGAACGCATGGAAGTATGGGAAGAAAGATCAAACACACATTTGATAATTGTTACAATTATATTAACAGTTTCTTTCGTGACTGTGTAGAAATAGGTGCAGTCACATAACAAGAAGGAGGAGAATGTTAGTTAGGAAGTTAGTATATAGCTGTCATAGTGTTAGAAATAGAGTGGGGCCCACTATCTTGTGAGTGGAGGCTAATTATATGCGTGTATATATACAAACAATGTACTGTTACCTTGAGATATAGAAAACATTTCTCTATTTCCCTTCTTCTTCTTCTTCAGCTCATGTAACCGACATTGCTGCACTTCCTCATCTCTTGCATGCACTGAGTTCTAACATGGTATCAGAGCTCGAGCTCTGAAGTACAGCTCACAAATCGATCCAATTTTGGATCCTTGCTCTCTCAAGTAACTTCTTCTTCTTTCTGTCTTCTCTCAAAATCCTGAAGCTCTGAATCGTGGTCAACAATGGCGAATGACAATTCTGAGCAGGAAACACCTGCACCAATAACTGAAACATCACAAATCTCATCGGAGGATGAATTTGAAGAAGGAATCTCAGTTCCAATCACTCATCCTCTGTATTTGGCATCTATCGATACAAGTGGAATTTCTCTGATCTCTTTTCAATTAACAGGAACAGACAATTTCTCGCTGTGGTATAGATCTATGAAAATTGCTCTTCTAGGTCGAAACAAGCTTGGAATGGTAGACGGAAGATGGAAAAGAAAAAAATTCAGAGAAAAATATTGGTATCAATGGGAGAGATGCAATGCAATTGTCTTATCGTGGTTGATGAATGCTGTAGAACCTACATTAATTAGCGGAATTGCTTATGCAACAAATGACACTCCGTATGGATGGATCTACAAGAGAAATTCGACAAAGTGAATGACACTAGATGCTACAATCTACACAAGGAGATTGCAACCCTAACTCAAGGTACTTCCTCCATATCCGTGTATTATTCTAAACTCAAAGATCTATGGGATGAAACTGAAGATTTGGTCCCTCATCCTGGTTGTGACTGCCCTAGGACTAAGAAATTCATTGAACACATGCACAAACAAAAGTTGTATCAATTCCTTATGGGATTAAATGACTCATAACCACAAGGACGTAGTCAAATTCTTATGACGAAACCTGTTCCCTCTGTGAACCAAGACTATGCTATGTTAATAAGTGAGGAAAGTCAAAGGAGTGTAGCAGGATCAGCAGGGATTTTATGTGCTGGACCTAATGTCACCAGTGGTCACTATGAATCTACAACACTCTATAGCTCTAAGGTTGATAATAGACCAAAACACAAGAAGAACTACAGTCTATATTATGACTTCTATAAACTAAAAGGACATAGCAAGGAGAATTGCTACAAAATAATTAGGTATCCAGCTGACTACAGGTATAAGAAGAAAGGGGGAGCTGGTGCTTACAATGCAGTAGCTGAATATGGCTCAGCTTCAAATAATTACAGTGTTGCACCACCTGAGCTAAGTCTCTACATATATACTAGTGGCCAACAAAGCCCTGGCACTCAGATGACTAATATGCAGCCAAGGTTCAGTCAAATCTTGCAACAAAACAATCATACTGCCAATATAGATATACAGTCACAGTATGGAGGAGGTGGTTCCTTTCCTTTTACCAAGGAACAATATGACCAGATTATGCAGATTTTGAACAGCAACACAATCAGCTGTACCTCAACAAACAACAGCAGTTCTACATCTACACCTCAGGCCCATGCAACAGGTACTAGTGTTGCATTACTAGCTTCCAATAGTCCACAAGAATGGATTATTGATACAGGGGCTACAAACCACATGGTGTCTGACCTCAATTCATTAGATAAGACATCTGTAGTTGCTCCTCCTAGCTCTAGAAAGGTTCTCTTGCCAAATGGAGATGTCACACAAGTAACTCATGTTGGAGATAGTCAGATATTACACAAAAACACACTAAAAGAAGTACTTTATGTTCCACAGTTCAAGTATAACCTACTGTTAGTATCAAAAATGACAAGGGATCTAAGGTGCTTTGCTTCTTTCTACCCTGATTTTTGTGTGTTTCAGGAGCTCTTTAATGGCAAAATGAAGGGGATTGGTATAGAAAGAGATGGACTATACTTCCTACAACAACATGGCAATAAGAGATTGACTGCTGTGTCTTTAGCAGCTATTAAAACAAAGGATGATTTCTCAGTTGATTCCAGTGATATAGCTTTATGGCACAAGAGACTTGGCCATGTGTCTACTCTCACTTTGAAAAACCTATTCCCTGTTAAGCTAGCTAGTATTACCAATGCAATTAATGACTGTTGTGTGTGTCCTTGTGCTAAGCTAACCAGGACACCATTTCCTCACAGTAGTATTAAGAGTGCTGGTGCATTTGATTTGATTCATGTAGATGTTTGGGGACCTTATAAAACTGCAACCTTTGATGGTAATAAATACTTTCTCACAGTAGTTGATGACTTCACTAAAGTGACTTGGATTTTCTTATTGAAACTGAAATCTGATGTATATGTTGTATTACCACAGTTTCTAGCCTTTGTTTACACTCAGTTCAATAAAACAGTCAAAATGGTGAGGTCTGACAATGGTACTGAGTTTCTGAATTAAGCATGTAAGACAATCTTCAACAAACTTGGTATTGTCCATCAAACCACTTGTGCATACACTCCACAGCAGAATAGAGTAGCTGAGCGGAAGCACAGGCATCTTCGAGAAGTTACCAGAGCTCTGAGGTTTCAAGCTCACATTCCTATCAAGTTTTGGGGTCATTGTGTCATCATTGTTGCCTATCTGATCAATAGACTACCCTCTTATGTGTTAAAAGGGTACTCACCTTATGAATTTCTATACAAGAGGAGTCCTCAACTGGGCCACATTAGAACTCTACGTTGTTTGTGTTTTGCTAAACATGTGCAGGAGACAAACAAACTTATGCCTAGAGCCAAACCTGCAGTCCTCATAGGGTTTTTAGATACTCAAAAGGGGTATATTCTCTTAGATATCTCTACTCAGCAATTCTTTGTCAATAGGGGTGTTGTATTTCAAGAGAATGTTTTTCCTTTCAAAGACTGCTCCAGTAGCTCTTCTTCTGTTTTTCCTGTTATTCCCTCACCTCCTAGTTGTGAAGAGGTGCCTAGATATATCCACTCATATCCTTCTACTACTTTTCCTCACAACCAATCTTCTACTTCTTCTCCTCACATAAATCCTTCTATTACCTCTCCTTCTGTTGGTTCTGATTCTCTGCCCATTACTTCTGAGCCTTGTCCCACACTGAGGAGGTCTCTTAGACCTAAGCATCCCCCATTGTGGCTTAGGGACTATTTAACTCAACCCTATGCCACCACTACACCTTATTCCATAGCTAACTATGTGTCCTATGACTCCTTATCTCCCTCATATCAGTCCTTCATTGCAGCCTTCTCTTCCATTGTGGAACCCTCTACCTATACTGAGGCTGTTCAAGATCCTAGGTGGGTGGAGGCCATGAAGTCTATGATTACTGCTATGGAAGCCAATCACACCTGGGAGGTTGTGTCACTTCCCCTAGACAAGGTACCTATTAGTTGTAAATGGATCTTCAAGGTGAAGTATAAAGCTACATGGGAGGTTGAGAGGTTTAAAACCAGACTGGTGGCAAAGGGGTTCAGCCAGCAGGAAGGTATTGATTATCAGGAAACCTTCAGTCCAGTTGTTAAGATGGTCACAGTTAGAACCATTCTATCTGTTGCAGCTTCTGAGCATTGGCATATCCACCAGATGAATGTATATAATGCTTTCTTGCAAAGGGACTTGCCTGATGAGATTTATATGACTTTTCCTCAGGGATTTCAGAGTCAGAGGGAGAGTAGGCCAGTTTACAGACTCTTGAAATCTCTATATGGCCTCAAACAAGCACCCCGGCAGTGGAATGCAAAGTTATCAAAGGCATTGACCAGTTTTGGGTTTCTACAAAGTCAACATGATCACTCATTGTTTGTGCAAGGTACTGGCAGCTGCATTGTAGTTATATTAGTCTATGTGGATGATATGCTCATCACAGGACCTGATTTGAAACTAGTAGAGGAAACCAAAGCTACACTTCAGAAGACCTTTAAGATGAAGGACCTAGGGGAGCTGAAATACTTTCTTGGGATAGAGTTTGCAAGGTCTTCACAAGGTATTCTAATGCATCAAAGAAAATATGCATTAAAACTTGTATCTGAACTTGGTCTAGGAGTTGCAAAGCCTTCTGCTACACCTCTTGAAGAAAATGTGAAACTCACTACTCCACAGTATGATGAACACACAGGTACAGTCAATAGCCTGGATGATGCACTTCTACCAGATGCAACTTGTTATCAAAGGCTATTGGGGAAAATCCTATATTCTGTAGTTACAAGACCAGACATTGCATTTAGTGTTCAAACTCTTAGTCAATTTATGCAGAAGCCTAAGAAATCTCATATGGAGGCAGCACTCAAGGTGGTCAAATATGTCAAGAATCACCCTAGGCAAGGAGTTCTTCTCTCCAGTCAGAAGAAAGGTGTGATCTCAGCCTTCTGTGATGCTGATTGGGAAGCATGTCCACTGACCAGAAAGTCTGTGTCTGGATTCTTTATAAAGTATGGGGATTCACTGATATCTTGGAAGTCAAAGAAACAAAGCACTATTTCTAGAAGCTCAGCAGAATCAGAGTATAGAAGCATTGCAACAACAGTGGCTGAATTAGTATGGATATTTGGGCTACTCAAGGACATTGGAGTGGTATTTGAATTACCAGCCACTATCTTCACAGACAGCAAAGCAGCCATACAAATAGCTGCTAATCATGTTTTCCATGAACGAACCAAACACATAGAGATTGATTGCCATTTCATAAGACAGAAGATTCAGCAGGGATTAATCAAGGCAGAATATGTGGGAGCTAAAGAGCAATTAGCAGATGTGCTGACTAAAGGATTGCCTAGAGCTCAACATGAATACCTAGTATCCAAGCTAGGTTTGCTGAATATCTTTACTCCACCTAGCTTGAGGGGGAGTGTAGAAATAGGTGCAGTCACATAACAAGAAGGAGGAGAATGTTAGTTAGGAAGTTAGTGTACAACTGTCATAGTGTTAGAAATAGAGTGAGGCCCACTATCTTGTGAGTGGAGACTAATTATATACGTGTATATATACAAACAATGTACTGTTACATTGAGATATAGAAAACATTTCTTTGTTTCCCTTCTTCTTCTACTTCAGCTCATGTAACCACCATTGCTGCACTTCCTCATCTCTTGCATGCACTGAGTTCTAACAGACTGGCTTCACCATTCATGGTGGTTACAATGGTGATAATGGTCCAAATAAAGTCATGGCAAGCATATCCAAGAAAACATGTTTAAAGCATTCGCAGTAACAGATACCATTGCCATAATATCGTTCACAACTGCTGTTTTTCTGAATTACCTAGAAACTTAGGACGAAGAGGGAAGAAGGCTGAGTCGTTATGAAACTGCTGGCGTCCTTGCCTTGGTTGTCATGCACGCAATGATGATAGTGTTTATGACTGGCTTGTATGTTGTTATACCTTCTGCAAGCCTAGCTATATTTATCTGTGTCATTTTCTCTTTATTACTTGACCACTTTATATTTATTTTGGGTAAGAGTTTTTATGATTCATTTCAAGAGAAAAGAAAGAAATATTAATTATTGAAACCTAATGACTTCTTGTCAAGAAAGTCATCTCTTTAGTTTCAACTTTTTTATCTATTTGTTTTTTTTAAAGCATTATGTATATCCAGATTGATTTCCTAAATCCAAACAAAATTGCTTCTTTCATTTTTCATCTCTACCTGAACTAGTTTGCTAATTGCTTAACATAATGTTTTATTTGACCACTTCATTATTTATCAAGAAATGAATTCCTGGTTCAAGAGGTCAACAATTAATGCCTGCTATGCGTGGCTCGCGCAACGAAGTTTCTGTGAACAAGAAAAGGAGAAAAATGGAAGTAGTTTCTCCAAGTAGAGAAGATTCAAGTTCAGTTGGTCACCGCGGGTCCAACTTTGGCTCTGTGTTACGTCATGTAACGGCGGGCAGTTCGAGATGAGTAGGTTTTAATTTTGCAAACACTTGTTGTTTGTACCTCTCTCTTGTTGTAACTACAAAACCTAAACTGAAAGAATAGTTTTTTTGATTTAGAACTGCAGGGGTAGTGTATCTTGAACTGGGTAGGGCAAAATGGGCAGTTCGGTGCGCTAAGCTCCTGCAATGCACGGGTCCAGAGAAGAGCATGACCATTAGGGTCTATTGAACTGGCTAGGTGGTGTTTTATACTTCAATACCACACAACATGGGGTAAATTGTGTAGTGTCAAATTTTTTGCGTGCACATACTATAGAAATGCCTAGTTCTTCTGTGTTTCTTGTACTACTGTTGTGGAATAATAAATGCAAAAAGTAAAAAACACAAGTATTTTTACATGGAAAATACCTGACTCAAAAGGTGAAAAAACCACAATCTACTACCCAGTAGGATTTTTCCCAACACTTCACTAAATCACTGATCCAGAACAACATTTACAAAACTCTTGTAAACCTAAAGATTAACTCTACTCCTTTGTGGAAACCAATCTCAATCTATTGCGACAACTTCAAATTAACTCTAACTTGAATACAACACTCAGAGTCTAAGTATAAATGCTTCTGGATAAAGCTGAAAGATACAACTCAAAAGTCGCACTATAATGAAACCCGAATAAAAGATAGACACATGGAACTGGTTCTTCTATCTGGTTCATGTAGCTTCAGGTTCGTACACTTGAATAACATAGGAATTACGTGCAAAATGCCTTGCTATTTTGCTCTCAACTCTTGCTTAACTTATGTGTTTGTGTGTTGCCTGTAGAGGAGAACAATCTGATATTTATTGAGTTAGTAGAATAGGATTAGACAAAGTTCTAATGCTATACTCTTCCTTGGTGGAAGAGTTCTAGTTATCTACAACTTTTAACTCCTCCCTTATCTAGGATAGAGTTCTTTTAGAGTAAGGAGTCATGCTCCTTATCAAATATGCAATCTTTTCATTCAGGAGACATTCAGTATAACCTGATGGATGAGTGATTGTACACAGTTGCTAAAAAGGTAACATGAAAGTTCTGGAAAAATACAAGAGCTAGTTCGCCACCCAATTAACTCCTTACAACAACAATGTCCTCCATATTGCTGCTCAAGATAAAGGTTTCTATGGGAAAAATAACCTAAAAGATTTTCTTGATATGGCTTGTCCAGAGTTATTTTCCAGCTTGAACTCTAATGGAGATACTTTTATTCATACAGCTTCTAGGTGGGGCAATGAAAATATCATCGAGGCCTTTATTATCTACATGAAAAATTGTGGAGGGCTCGGGGGGCTTATTGATATAGAAGCTGGCATCCGAAAAACCAGAGATATTTTGAGGATTGTAGTGTGGTAGAATTGTTGGTCAGAAAAGATCCTGACTTCTCATATCCGCCTAAGAATGCTCGGAAGACTCCACTGTATCTAGCAGTGGAGATTGAAAATGAAAAGGTAGTGGAATATATCTTGAACAACTCTACTTCACCATCTTATGCTGGTCCCTATCGCACATATGTGCTACATGCATCTGCAATGTATAAAACTAAATGTATATATATCCCTTTACTTACGATTTTACATTATTTTTACCAACATTAGTAACTAACAATAGGCAAAAGACTTTTAGGGATGGACCGGTTGGTTTGGAGGGCGGTCAACCATATAGATGACTTGGGATCGATCCCCCCTCAATGCTTTCTAGGTCGAGCATGTCGCATAGGGCTTGCCTTGTAAGAGGAAACTTGAATTATAAGTTTGTCCTCATCAAAAAGGGGAAAATTAATAGGTTATATGTGTATATTTTGATGATCTAACAAACTTACTATTAAGAACCAGATAAGGAACCTATTATACATCCTCAAGGGAACTTGAATTATAAGTTTTTCATCATCAAAAAGGGGAAAATTGATAGGTTGTATGTGTATCCTTGTTATGTTTTGATGATTTAACAAACTTACTGTTAAGAAGTAGATAAGGAACCTATTACACATCCTCAAGAACTTAAGATCAACAAGTTTCCAGTTGGGGACACAATTCAACTCTTCAGATTGGAAGGAGCAGCTGAGGGAACATGTCCCTATCAGTTCCTGAGGTGACTGTACAAGTCAACTTCCCTAGTTGTAAAGTTGCTACCTCCACACGCTACAGTGTAGAAACAGTGTAGCAATTACCTTTATGGGGAATGCCCTTCACCTAACATGATTGCATCATCCAAGTGGTGTCACAAATGAGCTATTAACATCAAGCAAAGGTAAAATAAATCATTTGAACATTAAAGAACTTATCAAGCATTGTCTCAAGTGAGTGTTCATCTTGCAAGTGATTCTCAAGGGCATCAAGATAAAGAACAACATAGAAATGGATCAATTCCCCATATTTAGTTATTATATATCCTTAGTTGTGTTGTATCTTTGTTGAATTTCTTACTTGTAATTCGTACTTAGCTTACTTAGAAGCATTGTGTATGAAACCCTATGTAAATCATAAACCCTTGTGTTTGTGTCTTGGCTAGAGTTAGTCGAGTTGTGAAGTCTTTATAGTAGAGTTATTACAAAATGGCTTGTAATAGTGTTGTTACAAGTTTGTGAGTGATTAAGTCTTTATAATAGAGTTATTACAAAGTGACTTGTAATAGTGTAGTTACAACTTCGTGAGGGATTAAGAGGTTAATTCCTAGATTACAATAGGTTGTAATCTAGATTTCTCATTAGTTGTAACGACCCGGCCGGTATTTTTTAGAATTTACACCCCGATCCCCTATTTACTATTTTCCCAAGTTTATTTATGCTATTTTGGTTTGCCAGGACATTCGGTGTTGAGTTTCGGAGAGTTTTGGGACACCTAGTCCCTAAATGACTACTTAAGTATTGGAAAGTGGATAGTAGTTAGAAAAGTGTGAAGACGGCCTCAAAATGGAAATTTGATGGTTCTGTTAGCTCCGTTAGGTGATTTCGGGGTTAGAGTGTGATCGAAAGTAATTTTAGAGGTCCGGTGTAGAATTAGGCTTGAATTGGCGAAGTTAGTATTTTGGCGATTTCCGGTTGATAGGCGAGATTTTGATCCGAGAGTGTCAGTTCCATTTCGAGAGTTTTTGTAGCTTTGTTAAGTGATTTGGGATATGTGTGCAAAATTTCAGGTCATTCGGACGAGGTTTGGTTGGGTTTTTGATCGAATATGTGTTTTGGAAGTTTTAGAAGAACTTAGGCTTGAATTCGATGTAATTTGATGGTTTTGGCATTGTTTGAGGCATTTTGATTATTGGAGCAAGTTTTCATGATGTTTTAGGAGGTGTTGGTATTTTTGGATGAGGTCCCGGGGCCCTCGGGTGTGTTTCAGAGGCTTAACGGGTCGTTTTCAAATTTAAAAATGTTCCAGCAGCAAAGTTCCTGGTATTCTCGCTTCTGCAGCTTGGAATCCACATAAGCGGAGTCGCAGAAGCGGAAACTGGGCTACCCTCCATTTTTCGCAGAAGCGGACGAGTTTTCACAGAAGCCATCTCGCACCTGCGAGATTTCTATCACAGAAGCGGTCCCTGGTTTGGTTAACGGAGACCGCAGAAGCGGTACACAGAAGCGGTTAAATGACCGCAGAAGCGGAAAACGTGCCTGGGCAGAAGTCCTGAAAATGGGCAGAAGGTTAAGGTTAAGTCCATTTTTGACGATTTGGAGCTTGGTTAAGGCGATTTTTCAAGAGATTTTCGGAGAGGACAACGGGGTAAGTGTTCTTAACTTAATTTTTTTTGGATAACTCGAATCTATTACAAGTTTTGCATTAAATCAATGAATTTAGTTGGAAAAGTTTAGAAAATCCTCTCGGATAGAATTGATAATTTGAGGGTCGAAATGTTACTGGATTTTGGTAATTTTGGTATGGTTAGACTCGTGAGAGTACGAGGTTTTTGGAAATATAAATTTTTCCCAATTTCGAGACGTGGGCTCGAGGGGCATTTTGGTTATTTTGCATAATTTCGCATTTTAGCTTAGAATTTAATTGTAGAATCAATTACTTGAATTATTATTTACAATGTGCAATTTAAATTTAATAGATTTGAGCCATTTGGAGTCGGTTACTCATGGCAAAAGCGTGGTTTCGAGTTGACTTGCACTTGTTCAAGGTAAGTGGATTGTCTAACCATGTGTGGGGAACCTTTCCCCTTAGGATGTGATATTTGGTAATTGAATGCCTTGTACGTGAGGTGACGAGCGCTTACTTGAGCTAATTGTTGAAAACCCGAATTCATACTTAAAAATATTTGAACTGAGTTTCTTTCGTATTTGCTTTATTCTACGTGCCATTATATTACGTGCTAGTCTAGAAAAGCATATTAGTTGATCCAAATTGCCTACTTGCTTAATTTGCCTTAATTGTATTACGTTGAGCATGATAGGTTAGAACTATTTGTGGCTTGTATTGTTGTACTACATTTCTGAATACTCTCTGATTGTGGTTGCGCATTTACATTAGGACTACGGATGTGGGATTCCGGTAGCTCCCCCTTGTTTGTCTACTTTGGGACTACGGTTTAGATTCCCGGGAGATCCCCCTGCACATTTACTTTGGGACTACGGGTTAGATTTCCGGGAGATCCTCCTGCATATTGATAGTTGGACTACGGGATGGTATCCCGGGAGATCCTTCAGATATATTCATACGGTGGATTACGGGACGGTATCCCAGGAGCTCCTCGGACAGATTGATAAAATGGACTACAGGACGGTATCCTGGGAGATCCTCATTATTGGTGTTGACATTGAGTTGTTTACTCTGTGTTATCTTATTTTGTACGTGTTAATTGCTTTTTGTGTAATCCGATTTACTCAATAGCTGTAACTCATTATTTCTATTTATTTCATACTGTTGTCAACCTTATTACTTTATTTTATCTCAGTAGGGCCCTGACCTTCCTCGCCACTACCCAACCGAGATTAGGCTAGGCACTTACTGAGTACCGTTGTGGTGTACTCATGCCCCTTATGCGCATGTTCTTCATGTGCAGCTCCAGGTACCTCCACCCAGGCGTACTATCCTCTTAGAGGAGAGATCTAGCAGAGACTTTGAGGTATATCTGCCACGTCCGCAGATCAGAAGTCTCTATCTTATTCTAGCTTTAGTATATGACTTTTCTTTCTTTCGGTTGTGTAGACATTCTGGAGTTAGAGCAGTGTATTTCATTTCTATTAGCCTGTGTTTCCTGTGAGTTTTCGGGTTTTGGGAGTTTGTTTTTCATTTCGTGACATGGGTTGTATTATGCCAAGAGGCACTTATATACAGTTTTCTTTTGACAGTAAAATTTTGGTTGTTTGCTTCCGCAAGTTAGTTTGTTTTCCACAAGTTGTATAAATTCTGCATTGTTAGGCTTACCTAGTTGTAGGGACAAGAAGCCATCACGACATGTTCACGGAGGAAGAACTGGGGTCGTGACAGTAGTGAAGTTGAAATCCTACAAGAGTAGGTAGTGGTTTTTAATCCCTTTGATCTGGGAATTATCCATGTAAATTTTCTCTGTGTCATTGGCTTACTGTAGTGTGCGTGTGTTCTGTTGAACCTGATAGAGAACCAGGTTCTCTATAGAGTTTGGTGGACCCTTAAATTCTATCAATTGGTATCAGAGCGAGTTCTTTCTAAAAGTTTAACACCTAGAAAGGATCTATATGGATGCTCCACCAAACTTCAAGTAAAGTCCATCAACCGATAGACACCAAGACTTCAGAAAATGGTTCGTAGAATTAGAGGCATCCCCAAGAAGGGCAACTTTAGAAGAAACACTAAAGGATACAATTGTTGTCACAAGTGCAGAAAGCCGAGACATTTCATCAAATATTGTCCTCTCCACAATCAGGACCATTACAAACAAAATGTTTCTAAGATGGTTAAGAAGAACTTGGTCCCTGACAAAAAGTTCAAGAGAAAAGATATCGCTGATAATATTGTATATCAAGATCTGGATGCCTGGGGAGATTCCTCTAGTGAATCTCAGGGTGATGATGAACATGCAGACACCTCCATGATGGTCGTTGAAAGCAAAGCCGCAAAATATGATTCTATATTTGCATTGATGGCAAAATCTGATGAGGATGAAGAAGATGATGATGATGATGAGGTAAACTTCTTAGATGTTAAAAGAAATTTAAAGTATTATTCTCCTAAAAAACTTATGTCTTTGGAAAATGTTTTAATTGATGCGTATCATAGAATTATAAATGATAAAGATGCCTTAACATTGGAACTGGGAAAAGCAAAACAATCGAGAGAAGATCTAGTAGTTGTGGTGGTAGACTTAGAGGAAACCATTGAGAGTTTGAAGAAAGAAAAAGATGCCTTAACCTAAAAAATTGCAAACATAGGACATAAGAGAGATGATCTAGTGGTTGTTATGGTCAATCTAAAAGAGACCATTGAGTGTGTTTGAAAGGAGAAAAAGGTTTTAACTGAGAAGGTTGCTAATATTGAGCATGATAGAGATGACATATTAGTGGTGGTTGTAGACCTAAAGGAAACAATTGAGGAACTAAAGAGGAAAAGTAGGCATGGGAACACTCAAAAAAGAAAGGAAGTTGTAAGTGAAGCACACCTTAAGCTTGAAAATGAGTTAAAATCAGTGAAATCTAGTTTGTGTGCAGAGCTTGAGAAAAATAGACAACTTCAAGAAGACTTAGGAAAACTGAAGAGTGACCTAGAAAAACCACTTAAGTGGACCTGATCCTCTGATGCAATCACTGCTATGTATACAAACACTGGGAAAAATAGGCAGGGAATTAGGTTCCAAAGGGAAAAGACTCCCTACAACCCTCATAGCAAGTACGTTATTGTACCTAACAATTGGCTTTGCACTTACTGTGGCAATACTAGGCATTTTAAGGAAACCTGCAAGGCCAAATTCCAATATCAACATAAAAACAAAGTTTTTCTGAAAAAGTAACTAATGCTAGGGAGCCTGGTCCTTCACATAAAACAACGTATAATGCATGTTTGGACCAAAAGAGCCATAATTCACCCATTTCCTCTTTACAAGTGACCCAAACTTGTTTGGGTTTCTAAATCTAACGCTCGATTTACTTGTGCAGGAAACGGTGAAAAGGAGAAGCCAACAATGGTGCATGAATATCGGTTTCTCGAAGTACGTGACTGGAAGTACGAATAATTTCCTTTCACTGAAGTCCTGCAGGGAGGGAGTGTATCCTTTGGAAATGGCAAGAAGAGGTACATTCTTGGAGTTGGAAGGTTGGGATGTCTCTTTCCCACTCTATTGAAAATGCATACTACATGAAGGGGTTCAAGTATAGCTTGCTGAGTATTTCCCAAACCTGTGACAAGGGTAACAAAAGTGGAATTTGTATCTAAAATATGCACAGTCACAAATCTTGTGACTGGTGAAGCGATGTTAGTGGCAAAAAGATACAAAAATATCAATGTTGCTAACTTTGAGTCCTTGAAAGATGGGGATCTTAATTGTCTGAGTGTTGTTGATGATAATATTGAGCTATGGCACAGAAGGCCGGGTCATGCAAGTTTTATACTGCTGAACAAATTGGTCAAGAAAGACCTAGTTCATGGTCTGCCCAAGTCAAGCTTCAAGGATCACAGGGTGTGTGATGCACGTGTAAGAGTAAAGCAAGTCAGATCCTCTTTCAAGCCCAAAAAGAAAGTTAGCATCTCAAGGTCACTTAATCTCCTCCATATGGATCTATGTGGACCTATGAGGGTGCCAAGTAGAGGAGGAAAGAGGTACATATTTTCTTCATTGTGGATGACTACTCCAGATTTACATGGACCTTGTTCCTCATAATTAAAGATGAGGCTCCAGCCAACATAGAGGAACCTGGTCCCTCAATCACAATATCTGAAGTGGAAAATAGAGTTGTGGATGTTGTACATGGAACTCCAGCTAGGGGTGTTCATAAAAACCCGAAAAACCGAACCAAACCGAAAATCAAACCAAACCCACCAAAAAACCGATACTTTTTGGTTTGATTTGGTTTTGGTTTTAAATTTTAAAAACTGATCAAATTTGGTTTGGTTTTGGTTTTAATCAGAAAAAAACCGAACCAAACCAACTATAGGAGTAGCTATTTCAAATTTATTATTACACCTATATATATGTATATTGTTATACAAAGTTTCAAAAAATTTATGATAAATTTTAATAGTTTGGACTTTTAATATAGTTCTTTACCTTTATATTCTAGTTTGATTGGTAGTTTTCTTTTGTTTAGTGTAACAATCCATTTCGTGTTAAAAATAACATATTTTTAATTGAGTCTTTAAATTATTCATCACTATTTGATTCAATTATTATTAATATATCTTGGTAAATAATAGATTTATCAAAGGGCAATTGATTTGATAGTGTTATATTGAAAATGTGGTCACCAGAATATGTTTTTGGTAGTGTATGTCTTATATTTAAGAAAAAACCGATCAATAACCAAAAAAACCAAAAAAGCCGACATAAATCGAATCGAGAAAAACCGACTTAAGTGGTTTGGTGTGGTTCTAATATTTGAAAAACTGACTTACTTGGTTTAGTTTCTTTTTAGGAAAAACCCGATCCAAACTGAACCATGAACACCCCTAACTCCAGATGCTGAGGAATTCAAACCAGATCAAAGGCAAGAAACTCACTTGCCTTCTAATCCTTTCTCTCTCAAATAGAGCCCAAGAATATCAAGGAAGCATTGAAATATGCAGACTGGATTACAGCTATGCTAGAAGTGCTCCATCAATTTCAGAGGAATAGTATGGAACCTAATTTCACGACCTGCTAAAAGAACTGTTATAGGAACCAAGTGGGTATTCAGAAACAAACTTGATAAGTTTGGAGGCACATTTTTAAACTCAACAAAGCTTTGTATAGGTTAAAGCAGGCTCCCAGTTCTTGGTATGAAAGGTTGTTAAAATTCCTTCTAGAAAATGGCTTTACAAGATGGAAAATAGACAACACTCTTTTTCTAAAGAGACGAGGAAGGAACCTACTCATTATGAAGATCTATGTTGATGACATTATCTTTGAAGCAACAGTTGACTCTCTATGTGAGGAATTTACAAAACTCATAGGAAGTGAGTTTGAAATGAGCATAATAGGTGAATTGAATTTCTTCATGGGTTCACAAGTGAAGGAAACTCCCAAGGGGGCGATGACAAGTCAACAGAAGTACATCAAGGAGCTGCTAAAGAGATTTGACAGGGAAGGATCAAAAATCAATGATACTCCCATTGCCACAACCACTTTCCTGGACAATGATGAACCTGGTTCCTCTGTGAATGAGACCATGTATAGAGTTTTTAATCTTATCCAAAGGAATCTCATCTAAAGGAAGCCAAGAGAATCCTTAGATATCTAAAAGGGATGCAGGACCTGGTTCTCTACTATACCTCAGAAGACAACTTTGACTTAATAGGGTATGTTGATGCGACTATGCTGGGTATCTGGTGGATAGGAAAAACACTTATGGCATGGCATATTTTCTAGGTTCGTGTCTAATCTCATGGGTTACAAGGAAGCAAAACTTGGTGGCACTCTCAATTGCAGAAGCAAAATATATAGCAGCTGCTTCTTGCTTTGCTCAATTGCTGTACAAAACGGCAGTTGGAAAACTTTGGAGTGCTCTCTGGCTGTGTACCCCTCCTGTGCAAAAATACAAGTGCATTCAACATGGCCAAAAATCCAGTTCAACACAAGATAACAAAGCACATTGATTTGTGTCCTCACTTCCTCAAAGACATTGTTGAAAAATGGCTCATCTACATGAAATTTTGCAGCACAGATGATCATATTGTAGATATATTCACCAAAGCCTTGATCGGAGAACATTTTGAAAGAAATTGCTTGGCATTAGGGTTGATAAAATCCAAACGAGAACCTGGTCCCTCGAACGATGAGGCTTACATTTGCAAAAACTGTCAGGGAACCAGGTTCCCTTGACACATGTTAAATTCATCTGTACTTTCATGCACAACTTTTAAACGGCTGAAACAGTGTCACATCATCAATTTTCAATTTCTTTTCTTTCCCATTGTTCGAACCTAAACATCTCACCTCTTTATGAACCGACCTAACTACCCAAATTTCCACCCACTCCTAACATGTTCCTTACCCCTATTGAATAACCCCTCTCAGTCACTTTCAAAACTATCCACATCAAAGAATTTGAGTCTGTTTTAAAGAAAAGTAAAAAGGAAAAGAAGAAGAGCAGATAGGTGAAAGATGGTAAGGTTGTCAATAAAAAGGTTGTGCCTCCTACACATGTTGTAAATATTGATAATGAGGTCGAAGAGGAACCTGGTTCCTTGGCTCATAAGTCCTCAAAGAACCCACATATTCCAAAGGTCAAAAAGGAATCTTCTGTAGTTAGAAAGAAGTTGAGAAGTGTTGAGGGTGAAAAATCTGTTGAAAAAGAGAGTGAGATGGGTGTGAGAAATGTCGAGGGTGAAAAATCTAGTGACAATCTGGTTGAAAATTCTAGTGAGTGTATGGTTGGGAAGTCCGTTGACAAAGTGTCATCTTGTGAGAAAGGAAAGACTGTACAGAAATCAATAAAAAGGAAGACTAGTGTTAGTGAGGAACCTGGTTCCTCAAAGAAGGTCAAGGTTGATGTAACCTAGGGGTCTGGGAAGGAGAAATTGAAGAATCAGAAAGTGTTGTGGGAAGGTACATTTGCCCCTGATATTCTGGATATGGATGGAATTCGTCAGTTGGTGGAAATCTATAAATTTCAATAGTGGACACACATGTTCACAGGTGACAGTCCCAAAGTGTATGAGGAAGAAGTGCGGAGTTTTTATGCCGACTTCTTTATAGTTGAGGACAATCATATTTGTGTGATGGTGAACGATGTTGATTGTGTGATGGACTCTGTTGTGTTGGGATCTATTTTGGGAGTGCCTGCTGAGGTTTTGTCTTTTGTTTAGTGAACCTGCTCTTCGAACATTAAAAATGCTATCTTGTAGGATGCGGCAGTTCAGCACGGGGAACGGGCACAGAAGAAGGCCCTCCTTCCAATGGACCAATTATTGTTTGAACTAGTGAACAAGGTCTTTCTCCCTCGTGCTGAAGGTGAGGAATATCATTCTTGAGGATTAGCTAAGTTAGCTTCAAGGGGCACCTGGTTCTAGTAGCTCTCAAAGCACAAAGGTTGCCCGTCTGACCAAGGAAAATGCCGACCTCAGGTAATGGGTTGAGGACTTGAAGGAGAGACTGCTCAACGAGCAGGTTTCAGCTAGTGCTCGAATGGACATCCTTCTAAGAACCCTTTCCTCTTCATCTGGGCATTTCCCTTCAAGTGCTCCCTAAACAGTGTCCCTTTCCTAAGTGTCAAGTTCTTAGTGTATGTCCTCTGTTTTAGTTATGATGGTGTTTATGACTGATACTTTTGTTTTCTCTGTTTTTATTTTGTGGGTGTGTTTGAAAACAATGGAACTACTCCCTACTTAAAAAATCAAAATATTAATGAAAATCTCCTCTTTTTGTTGTGTATGCATTGCTCTTATGTTCTATTTTTAATCATGTTTGTGTGTACACATGTGACATGAGTTAACTAAGCTGGACTTATTTTTGCTTAATGCTTGCTACTAATTTTTTTATGATACCAAAAGGGGGAAAATAAATGAGGGGGAACAACATGGGGAACAGATTCAAGGGGAATACAAAAATGTGAATGGCATTCTCGTTCTTAGGGGGAACTTGAACTATAAGTTTGTGATCATCAAAAAGGGAAAAATTGATAGGTTATATATGTATCCATGTTATGTTTTGATGATCTAACAAACTTGCAGTTAAGAGCCAGATAAGGAACATATTACACATCCTCAAGGGAACTTGAATTATAAGTTTTTCATCATCAAAAAGGGGGAAATTGATAGGTTATATATGTATCCCTATTATGTTTTAATGATCTAATAAACTTACTATTGAGAACCAGATAAGGAACCTGTTACACATTCTCAAAAACTTAAGATCAATAAGTTTTCGGTTGGGGACACAATTCAACTCTTTAGAGCTAAAGTAACAACAGACGAAATAGCTAAGGGAACAGGTCCATACCAGTTCCCGATATAAGAAACATGTTAAATATCCTCAAGAACTTAAGATCAACAAGTTTCCAGTTGGGGGACACAATTCAACTCTTCAGAATAGATGGAACAACTGAGGGAAGAGGTACCTATCTATTCCCGAGGTGGTTGTACAAGTATCCCCCGGCTATAAAGTTGTTGCTTGTACATGCTACAGTGTAGCAGTTAAATTTATCGGGAATGCCCTTCACCTAACATGCTTGTATCATCCAAGTGATGTCACAAATGAGATATTAACATCAAGAAAAGGTAAAACAAATCATTTTCACATTCAAGAAATTATCAAGCATTCTCTCAAGTGAGTGTTCATATTGCAAGTGATTCTCAAGGGCACTAAGAACAAAGAATAATATAGCAACGGACCAGTTCCCCATATTGAGTTATTATATGTTCTTAGTTATGTTGTATCTTTGTCGAAGTTTTTACTTGTAATTCCTACTTATCATACTTAGAAGCATTGTGTAGGAAACCCTTTGTAAATCATAAACCCTTGTGTTTGTGTTTATTATAAAGTGGTTTGTAATAGTGTTGTTACAAGTTAGTGAGTGATTAAGTCTTTGTAATAGAGTTATTACAAAGTGGCTTGTAGTAATGTAGTTACAAGTTAGTGTGGGATTAAGAGGTTAATTTCTAGGTTGCAATAAGTTGTAATCTAAAGATTGCTCAGTAGTGAAGTTGAAATCCTACAAGCGTAGGTCGTGATTTTTAATCCCGTTGAGCCGGGAATTTTTCACGTAAAATTCCTTTGTGTCATTTACTTACTGCAATGTGCGTGTGTTCTGTTGAACCTGATAGAGAACCTAGTTCTCTGTAGAGTTTTTTGGACCCTTAAATTCTATCAAGAAACAATGGAAACAAAAAAAATAAATGGAAGCTATAGGTGGGATTGTACTTACAGTTCATATTTCATTCCTCGGGAAATGGTATCTTCTCGGCCAGTATTAGGTTGGAAGTCCTCACTCGAACGAACCGACACATCCATCCTCGATCCTTGTCCCCATCTACGCTCGAGAGCAGCACCTTGGTAGCCCAACGCTGAAGTCTTATAACCCGCCTCGATAGAGATGGGGCTGTACAACGTGATGAGGTGGTTGAGGGTGAAAGACATCCCTTCGACTTTGCTCGCGAAGAATCAGTGCAGAATAATAATCCGCTAAAAAAAGGGATGGATTTGACCTAGGGTTATTCGATATTGATGGCAAAAAATGACAATGACGGGATCGACAAGGACCAGCGTGAAAGGGTTAGTGTAAGCACTTAGAAACCCTTCTACATGGTTAGTGATGTCTTCTTCGGGGGCCGGAATTGCCACCTCTTTATCTTCCCGATGGCAGTCTTTCTTTACCTGCTCAAGGTCACTCTCAGTTATCGAGCATATATATCTCGACATTGGCTCCAACGATCAGGGACCAACGAATTTTTCTCGACCTTGAAATGGGAAGTAAGGACAATCCCCCCCCCCTCCCCCCAGGTACACACTCCTCAGGGCGCACCTCCATCGGTGTTTTACCGCCGGCCGGCCACGATGAAGAAGCATTTTCCTTTTGAGGAACAATTTTTGAAGTTTTTGCCATCTTTGTATTAGTTTAAAGAGAGGGGGATGACAGGACCTTGTGTTTGAAAATGGATTAGCAACAAACCATGTTGATTTTGAAGAAAGTAAGAGCTTAAGAGATGTAAAAGCTTAAAAGATTAGAAGAAAGTGAAAGTAAAGATTGAATCAATGTGAGAGGGGCCTATTTATGGGATTCACGGCGACCCTTCAAAGGCTTTGGTGGTCGACCACCAACTGATGCTCATTAATGACTTGGGAAACTGTACCGACGGGATATTTCAGTCACTTCCATCGCTTACGTCACGAGGATGGCATCATGACAGGTCGAGGTACAAAATCGAAGGCTCAATTCATTTCTTCTCATTACACTTCAAAAAATGAGGGTACTATCTGTATACAGTTAAAATCGAACCTACCCGATTTTACTATTTGATTGAGACCAGGGAGTTGCGTCGAAGGTCGGCCTCGTAGTGGATCAGATCAAAGCAGGAGGACAAGGTATCGAGTTCGAGAAATGAGGTGCATGTCTAGATCGAGGCCAGTAGCGATCGAGAATAAATAGGGCAGACTTCGAACAAAGCGCATAACAGAAATGCGAGATATCCGCAACTGGTCAAAGATCATGGCGAAAATCTCGAATAAGATCAAACGAAGGTCGGTTATTTAGGCTAATTATGGGATTTACTTCCGTAATTAGAATTGTACCATAGATATGATTCATTTACTATATAAAGAGGGTTCTAATCATTTTGTAGGCAACTTACATTCACGAATATAAAATGAATACAATACTTTCTGTCTAGCTTATATTCTTGTTCATCAGTTTACTTATTTCTTACCTATTCGGGTATTGATCAGTTCGAAGACACTCAAGCTCGAGGGTTGAATTGCGTTTTCAACACTGATTTGCTTTATCTCATTGTCAATTTCCATTATAAATCTTCATATTCATCAATTGGTATTAAGTGAAATCATGTGTCCTTAATGTGAGCACGTGATTTTTGCCTTATGTGAGAATTATTCCCAAAATTTCAAAATAAATAGTTTTGCATTGTGTGTG
>MU788019.1:31324-83798 GCA_026770625.1 Nicotiana glauca | reverse complement strand
CTACACCGGACCTCCAAATTCAATTCCGATTGTTTTCCTAAGTCATAAATCATCACCCGAAACTAGTCGAATCATTATAAATTCATTCCGTGCCTTCTAACTCATAAGTCAACATTCAGTTGACTTTTCCAAACTAACCTTCTCAATAAGAGACCAATTGCCTCATTTCTAACCAAACTCTATCCGAATTACTTCAAATTCTTCAAACACATATAATGAAACATATAGAAGCATAAATGGGGAAAAAGCGGGGCGGTAACTCCCGTAACGACGGGTCGGGTCGTTACAATATTTCTGGTTCTTTAATATTACTAGTTTGAAGATTAATTTGTATAACCGAGAGGAGGGCAATTTATTATTCAACTCAAGTAATAATTTATATTTTTAATCGTGAGAGACATTTATACATTTTTGAGAAATATAAATTGAAGAATAATAATTCTACTATATAATAGAAATGAAATTGGAACAAAATTTGTCAAACACAAATACTACTACTAGTAGTTCCTTCTCAGTTGTAGCATAATTATTTTGAGCTTCATTGAGGGTTCTACTGGCGTAGTAAATAGGCATGAAAATCTTGTCTCTCTTTTGTCCCAATATCGCTCCAACTGTTATATCACTTGCATCACACATTATTTCAAATGGTTTACTCCAATCAGGAGAAACAACAATTGGAGCATTAGTCAAATGTTCCTTGAGAATCTCAAATGCTTTTCTACAGTCATCTGAAAATTCAAACATCACATTTTTCATCAATAGGTTAGTCAAAGGTTTTGAAATTTTTGAAAAATCTTTTATAAACCTTCTATAAAAACATGTCTGCCCTAAGAAACTCCTAATTCCTTTAATAGTGGTAGAAGGGGTAATTCTGCTATAAGATCAATTTTAGCCTTATCAACTTCTATCCCTTTAGCAGAAATTTTATGTCCTAAAATAATTCCCTCTGTTACCGTGAAATATATTTTCCCCAATTAAGAACTAAATTTGTCTCTTCACATCTTTTAAGCACCAAAGTTAAATGATAGAGACAGTCTTCAAATGTCTTATCAAAAAGTGTGAAATCATCCATAAATATTTCAAGAAACTTTTCAGTCATATCTGAGAAAATTGCCGACATGCAACGCTGAAATGTAGCATGAGAATTGCATAATCCAAATGGAATTCTTCGGTAAGCATACGTACCTTAGGGGAATGTGAATATGGTTTCTCTTGATCTTCTGGAGCAATTGGTATCTGATTATACCCAGAATATCCGTCAAGAAATAGTAAAAACCATGGCCAACAACTCTTTCAAGCATTTTATAAATAAAGGGCAAAGAAAAATAATCTTTCCTTGTGGAATCATTAAGTCGTCTGTAATCAATATAGACTCTCCATCCTGCGATTGTTCTAGTAGGTATGAGTTCATTATTTTTGTTTTTTGTTACTGTCATACCTCATTTCTTTGGTACTACCTGTACAGGACTTACCCAAGGACTGTCAGATATTGGATAAATGATACCTGCTGCTATAAAAGTTTTACCACTTCTTTCTTGACGACTTCCTGCATTGCTGGATTTAGTCTCCTTTGGGGTTGAACTATTGGCTTATAATCATTCTCCATAAGAATCCTGCATACAAATATGATTCCTTTGATGTCAGCTATAGTCCACCCTAAGGCTCTTCTGTGTTTTCTTAGGACTCCAATCAGTTTTCTTTCTTGTTCTATAATCAAAGGAGATGAAATTATTACTGGAAATAATTCAGGTTCAAGAAACACATATTTTAAATGAGAAGGTAGTTCTTTGAGTTTAATTTTTAATTGAACTCCTTCTTGTGAGACTTTCTCATTTTTTGACTCTTTTTCTAGTATTTCATCTTGTTCTCTAATTATGGGGTTATCATCACTTATGGTACCTGACCTAGCCAAACATCTCTCCAATGAATCAGTAATTAACTGATTATCTTTGTATTCATCTACAAAGTCATCTAGTAAGTCAATTTGAAAACAAGATGATGATGAATCATCTCTAGGAAATTTCATCATTTTCTGCATGTCAAAAATCACACTTTCCTCATCAACTCGCAAAATTAATTGTCCTTGATGGACATCAATTATTACTCCTCCTGTTGCAAGAAATAGTCTGCCTAAAATCAATGGTTCCTCAGTATTTTCTTCCATTTTAAGTACTATAAAATCTACAGAGAATATAAATTTATCAACTCTAGCAAGGACATTTCAATATTTCCTTTTGGTCTCTTAGTACTTTAATCATCTAATTGATGAGACTCACCAGTATCTTTCATCTCACCAAGTTCTAATTTCCTGAAAATTGAAAAAGGTATTAGATTTATTGAAGCACCTGAATCACTGTAACGACTCGACCGGTCGTTTTATGAGTTACCACTCCGTTTCCCCAATTTCTACTTCTATTTGCTTTATTTATCGGTTCTATAGGTGATAGGGTTGGTTGGCTCGGGTTCGAAAAGTTTTGGAGACACTTAGTCTCTTCTAAGAAAGCTTAAATTGGAAAAGTCAACCGGATATTGACTAATGTATTAGATGGCTCGGATGTGAATTTTGATGGTTCGAATAGCTTCGGGAGGTGATTTGGGACTTAGGAGCGTGATCGGAATGTGTTTTATAGGTTCGAAGTAGATTTAGGCTTGAATTGGCGAAATTGAGTTTTGGCATTTTTCCGGTTGATATGTGAGATTTTGATATAGGGGTCGGAATGGAATTCCGAGAGTTGAAGTAGTTCCGTAGTGTCATTTGGGATGTGTGTGCAAAATTTCAGGTCATTCGGATGTGTTTGGTTAGGTTTTTGATCAAAAGCGGAATTCGGAAGATTTTAGAACCTAGGCTTGAATTCGATGTGTTTTGATCATTTTGACATTGTTTGAGGTGTTTAGAAGTTTGGTATAAGTTTGAATTGTAGTTTAAGGCTTGTTGGTGTTTTTGGTTGAGGTCCCGTGGCCTCGAGGTGATTTTGGATGGTTGTCAGAAAAAGGGAATCTTGGAAAGGCAGCTGAAGCTGGAATTCTACTGTCATAACCGCATCTGCGGTTGGAAGGCCGCAGGTGCAACCCCCACGGATGCGGATAGGAGTCACAGAAGTGGAAAGGGGCTAGGAAGGCTGTGATCCCAGAAGCGTTTGGGTGACCGCACGTGCGATGGCGCAGGTGCAGATTGAGCATCGCAGATGCGGACATTGGTGACTTAAGTGAAAACCACAAAAGCGGTTCAAGGACCGCAAATGCGGGTATTTGGTCGCAGATGCAAAATCCTTGGGCCAGAACATATAAGTTATTTCCTTCGCTATTTTCAGAACTATTCCACCATTTTTAGTCGGTTCTTGGAGCTTTTGAGGCGATTTGAGGAAGGATTTCAAGGGATTTTGGACCTAAAAACTCATTTCTATTGTATTAATTCTCGGATTAGGGCTGAAATTAATGGATATTTGGGAAACTAGGGCTTAGCATTGGATACCGAGACTTGAGGTTTTGAGGGGACATTTGTGGTCGGATTTTGGAACTTTTTATATGTATGAACTCGTGGGAAGATAAGGAATCTATTGATATGAATTTTATCGAATTCCAAAACATGGGCCCATGGGTCGGGTTTCGGTTAATTTCGGGATTTGCGTTGTTTTTTGATTGTTTGCGAGTGGGCTTCGTCCATTTAGTTTATAGTAATGGTCACGTTCTAGTTTTGGATAGATTTGGAGTATCCAGAGGCCGATTCAAGGGGCAAAGGCATCGCGAGCTAGAGTTTGGCCGGATTCAGGTGAGTAATTATTTTAAATGTTATCCTGAGGGTAAGAAACCCCGGATTACACAATGTTAGGCTATGTTGAGGAGATGCACACGCTAGATGACAAGCGTGGGGTCGTTCACCGTTGGGGAGTGTGACTTAGTCAATCCCGAATGACTATTTTACTGCATATTTGATAGCAAATTGTTTGATATTGTCATGTTTTGGACTAAATGCCATATTTGGGCTTCGTGGCAACTTTTTGGACCCTTAGGGGATTTTTACTGATATTTCCCTCACTGTTTGACTTCATACTTGTGCTCAGTCATGCCACATTTTACTGTTTTCAAAACTCAACCATGTTAGTCTGTTTTAAACACCTTATATGATATTTTTAAAGATGTTTTGAGCTGAGCTTCATATTTTACTGTTGCCCGAGGGGCTTAGGAGATTCTGACTGAGTAAGTTCGAGGGCCAGTGTTGTGAGAGTACTTTTGGGTCGGATTGCACGCAACAACAATGATATACTGATTATGATAATGAGGTCGAGGGCCTGAGATTGTATATCATGAGGTGGCTTGTGATTGATATGAGGTCGAGAGCCTGTTTGATGATGCGACGAGATGGCTTGATATTGCGTTTGGGCCGTAAGGGGTCCCTTTCGGAGTCTGTACACCTCCAGTGAGCACGGGTATCCATTGTGATATGAGATATAGCCCGAGGGGATGGTTTGTTCTGTGATGTTGCCCGAGGGGCTGATTTTATTATTATTGTGCCCTAGGGGCAGTTCTTATGTGTTTACCTTTTTTTTAGCTGTCTTTCCTCTATTTGTTTAACTACTTAAAAGGTGTTTTATGAGATTTCACTGTTTAATTATGTTTACTAATTTTGTTCTGCCTCTTATAGCTTATTGTTGTGTTTAATGTTATTTTATATCGCTCAGTCTTCATTTATTGTTATTACTCACTGAGTTGGAGTACTCACTTTACTCCCTGTACCCATGTGTGCAGATTCGGGCACTACAAGTCCTGCTAGTAAGGGTTGAGAGCTGTCAGCAGATTTCCGGAGATTCACTAGGTAGCTGCCCGACGATTCGCAGCCCAGTGCATTCTCCCTCTATCTTATTTCCTTCTGTTTTAGTTATGAAGTAGTTAAGTAGACTTTTAGACTTGTAGTATTATTTTACATGCTCATTACTGGTGATACCCCGATGTCAGGTTGTGTTTTATTTTACAAACTATTTTGTTACCTTATTTTGGGATTTTAATCTGTTAATGACTTAGTATTTATTAGTTTAATCGCTTTGAGATAAATTGGGAGTGTGTCGGCTGGCCTTGTCTTCACGAGAGGTGCCATCACGATTGGGTCCGGGTTTAGGATCGTAACAAGTTGGTATCAAAGCCTAGGTTACATAGGTCTCACGAGTCATGAGCAGATTTAGTAGAGTCTCGCAGATCGGTACGGATACGTATGTATTTATACTCGAGAGGCGGTAGAAGCTTTAGGAAAATTACATATTCTTGAAATTCTTGTCGTGCGAATCTGTTGATCCGAGTACTAAACTTTTGTTATTCTATTCTCTCACATATGGTGAGAACACGAGCGACCAGTCAGGATGGACGACCACCAGTACCACCAGTTGGAGCCACTAGAGGTCGAGGATGCATTCGAGGCCGTGGTAGGGGCAGAGGTGCAGCCCACACAGCAGTTGGGGCAGCACATACAGATCCACCAACCACCCCAGTTTAGGATCAGGTCCCAGTTATGGACGCTCCAACAATACCAGCTTAGGCACCAGTTATGCCTATTGTGATTCCGGGTCTTCAGAAGACTTTGGACCAGATTCTGACAGTATGTACGTGTCTTGATCATGCGGTCGCGGTCTCTACTGTTGCAGCCACTTCTCATGTAAAGGGAGGCTCTCAGACTCCCGCCGCCCGCACACCCGATCAGGTGGTTCAGGGATTGCAGACACGGAGGCACCACTAGCCCAGCCGGTGGAATCTGCTTAGTGTTACGTAGCTCCAGTTATGCCAGAGGATGAGCAGCGTAGGTTGGAGAGGTTTGGCAGACTCCAGCCTTCTACTTTTAGTGGTGTAGAGGGCGAGAATAGCCAGGGTTTCTTAGACAGATGTCAGAGGATTTTTCGCACAGAGGGTATTCTGGAGACCAGCAGGGTTGCATTCACAACCTTTCAGTTTACCAGAGTTGCCTTCACTTAGTGGGAGGCATATGAGAGGCGTAAGCCTGTTGGTTTGGCACCTCTTACTTGGCAGCAATTCTCCGCTATATTTTTGGAGAAGTATGTACCACAGTCTCGTAGGGAAGAGCTCCGTAGGTAGTTTGAGCAGTTATGACCATGGGAGAAGATTGTTACTCAATACGAGATAAGGTTCTCAAAGTTAGCTCAACATGCTATTTGGCTGGTTGCTACGGAGAGAGAGAGGACCATGAGGTTTGTTGATGGCCTCACATACTAGCTTCGGGTTCTCATGACTAGGGAAAGAGTGTCAGGTGCTACGTTTAAGGAGGTTGTGGATATCGCTCGTGAGATTGAGTCAGTTCATCTCCAGAAGCGCGAGGAGAGGAAGGACAAGAGGCCTAGAGGTCATGGTAGTTTTGGGGGTGCTCTTTCGAGGGGCTAGTTTCAGCACGGCAGAGGGCGTCAGTTCAGGCATGCTCAGTCAGCTCACCTAGGTTATCGTGGGGCATCATCAGGCCATGGTTCTCATAGTTCTTAGAAGGTTCATTCCTCACTCAATGTACTTCCATCCCAAGGTTCATCCCGTGCTCCATTAGTTTAGAATTCTTCTACGCCTGGTGCGTTTGCTAGTCATTTCGGTGTTAGGGGTTCCCTTCAGTCCCCATCTCCAGCACCCGAAAGTTGATATGAGTGTGGTGAGATGGGTCACATATGGAGGTAGTGTCCTTGTCATCTTGGGGGTTCATCTCAGCAGAGGGGTCAGCCATCAGCATCAGCCCAGCCACTTCACCACCCACCCACCCAGCTAAGGGTGGAGGATAGTCAACTAGGGGTCGCCCCAAAGGGGAAGGTCGATTCGATGGTGGTCAGGCCCGCTTCTATGCACTTCTAGTTAGGCCTAATGTGATTGCTTCAGATGCGGTGATTACAGGTATAATCTCAGTCTGTCGCAGGGATGCTTCTGTGTTATTTAACCCTGGTTCTACTCTCTCTTATATGTTGTCTTATTTTGCCCATTATTTGGATATGCCCTGCGAGTCCCTCATTTTATCTGTTCATGTCTCTAGGTCGGTGGGTGATACAGTTGTGGTAAACTGTGTGTACCGGTCGTACGTTGTGTCTATTGGGGGTCTGGAGACGCGAGTGGATCTACTGTTGTTATGTATGGTGGACGTTGATGTTATTTTGGGCATGGATTGGTTATCTCCGTGCTAGGCTATTCTGGACTATCATGCCAAGATAGTAACGTTAGCTATGCCTGGTGTGCCACGGATTGAGTGGCGAGGTTCGACCGATTTTGTTCCCAACAGGGTGATTTCTTTCTTGAAGGCCCAAAGTTTGGTTGGGAAAGGTTCTCTTTCATATCTAGCATTTGTGAGGGATGTCAATGTAGAGACTCCCAGTATTGATCCTATTCTAGTTGTAAGGGATTTCCCCAATGTGTTTCCTGTAGACTTTTCGGGCATGCCACCGGATAGGGATATTGATTTTGGTATTGATCTGGTGCCAGGCACTCTGCCCATTTCTGTTCCTCCGTATCGTATGGCACCAGCGGAGTTGAAGGAGTTAAAGGAGCAGCTTCAGGAACTTAACAAGGGGTTCATTCATCCTAGTGTGTCACCGTAGGGTGCGCCGATTCTTTTTGTGAAGAAGAAGGATGGCATGATGAGAATGTGCATTGATTACAGGTAGTTGAATAAGGTAAAAAAATTAAGAACAAGTATCCTTTGCCTCATATCGATGATTTATTTGACCAGCTTCAAGGAGCGAGAGAGTTCTCCAAGATTGATCTCCGCTCAAGTTATCACCAGTTGAAGATCAGGGACTCAGATATACTTAAGATAGATTTCAGGACCTGATATGGTCATTATGAGTTCTTGGTGATATCTTTCGGGCTGACCAATGCCCCAGCAGTGTTCATGCATTTGTGGAACAGTGTGTTTTGGCTGTATCTTGACTCGTTTGTCATAGTCTTCATTGACGATATTCTGGTATACTCGCGTAGTCAGGAGGAGCACGTGGGGCATTTGAGAGTGGTGTTATAGAGATTGAGGGAGGAGAAGCTTTATGCAAAGTTCTCCAAATGTGAGTTTTGGATCAGTTCAGTGGCTTTCTTGGGGCACGTAGTGTCCAGCGAGTGTATTCAGGTTGACCCAAAGAAGATAGAGGCGGTTCAGAGTTGGCCCAAACCGTCTTCAGCCACAAAGATTTACAGTTTTCTCGGTTTGGCCCACAAAGATTTACAGTTTTCTTGGTTTGGCGGGTTATTATCGCCGATTTATTCAGGTATTTTCATCTATTGCATCGCCCTTGACCAAGTTGACTAAGAAGGGTATTTCATTTCAGTGGTATGGCGAGTGTGAGGAGAGCTTCCAGAAGCTCAACACTGCCTTGACCACAGCTCCAGTGTTAGTATTACCATCAGCTTCAGGTTCTTATACCATGTATTGTGATGCTTTGAGATTTGGTATTGGGTGTGTTCTGATGCAGGAGAGTAGAGTTATTGCTTATGTTTCTCATCAGTTGAAGCCTCATGACAAGAACTACCCTGTTCACAATTTGGAGTTGGCTGCCATTGTTCACGCATTGAAGATTTGGAGTCACTATTTGTATAGTGTGTCTTGTGAGGTATATATTGATCATCGTAGGCTCCAGCACTTGTTCAAGTAGAAGGATCTCAATCTGAGGCAGCGAAGGTGGTTGGAGTTGCTTAAGGATTATGACATTACTATCTTGTATCACCCGAGGAAGGCCGACGTGGTGGACGATGCTTTGAGCCGAAAGGTGGTGAGTATGGGGAGTTTGGCATATATTCCAGTTAGGGAGAGACTTCTTGCAGTTGAAGTTTAGGATTTGGCCAATCGGCTCGTGAAGTTGGATATTTTAGAGCTCAGTAGGGTATTGGCTTGTGTGATTTATCGGTCTTCCTTATATGTGCGCATCGAATAGCGCTAGTATGATGATCCTCATTTGCTTGTCCTTAAGGATAGAGTTCAGCATGATGATGCCATAGATGTGACTATTGGTGATGATGGGGTGTTAAGGATACAGGGTCGGATATGTGTGCCTAATGTAGATGAGCTTCGGGATTTGATTCTAGAGGAGGCCCATAGCTCGCGGTATTCCATTCATCCGAGTGCTGCAAAGATGTATCGGGATCTAAGATAGCATTATTGGTGGAGAAGAATGAAGAAAGACATTGTGAGATTTGTAGGTTGGTGTCTCAATTGTAAGCAGGTGAAATATGAATATTAGAGATCGGGTAGCTTGCTTCAGTGGATGGATATTCCAGAGTGGAAGTGGGAGTGGATCACTATGGACTTTGTATTTGGGCTCCCACGGACTTTGAAGAAGTTCGATGCTATTTGGGTAATTTTTTATCGGCTAACCAAGTTCGTACACTTCATTCCTATCTGTACTTTTTACTCTTTAGCATGGTTGGCAGAGATCTATATCTGGGAGATTGTTCATTTCCATGGTGTCCCAGTTTCCATCATTTTAGATAGGGGCATTCAGTTTACATCACAGTTTTAGAGGTCTGTACAGCAAGAGTTGGGTACTCAGGTTGAGTTGAGTACAGCTTTTCACCCTTAGACGGACAGGCAGTCCGAGCGCACTATTCAGATATTACATGTTACGCGCTTGTGTCATTGATTTTGGAGGGTTATAGGATCAGTTTCTACCGCTTGCAGAGTTTTCTTATAACAATAGTTACTAGTCAAGTATTCAGATAGCTCCATATGAAGCTGTGTATGGGTGTAGATATCCAGTTGGTTGGTTTGAGCCGAGCGAGGCTAGACTATTGGGTACAGATTTGGTATGGGATTCTTTAGACAAGGTGAAGGTCATTCAGGAGAGGATTCGTACAGTGCAGTCGATAAAGAAGAGTTATGCAGACTGGAAGGTTCGAGATGTGTCCTACATGGTTGGTGAGAAGGTTCTGTTGAAGGTTTCAACCATGAAGGGTGTTATGAGATTTGGAAAGAAGGGTAAATTGAGTCCACGGTTCATTGGGCCTTTTGAGGTACTTTGGAGGATTGGGGAGGTAGCTTATGATCTTGCTTTGATACCCGGCTTTTCGAGTGTGCACCCGATATTTCACATTTCTATGCTCCGGAAGTATATTGGGGATTCGTCTTATATTCATGATTTTAGCACGGTTCAGTTATATTCATGATGGTTTGAGATACTTAGTCTCTTCTAAGAAAGCTTAAGTTGGAAAAGTCAACCGGATGTTGACTTATATGTTGGAGGGCTAGGATGTGAATTCTGATGATTCGGATATCTTTGGGAGGTGATTTGGGAATTAGGAGCGTGATCAGAATGTGTTTTGGAGGTCCGAAGTAGATTTAGGCTTGAATTGGCGAAATTGAGTTTTTGGCATTTTTCCGGTTGATAGGTGAGATATTGATATAAGGGTCGGAATAGAATTTCGAGAGTTGCAGTAGTTCCATTGTGTCATTTGGGATGTGAGTGCAAAATTTCAGGTCATTCAGACGTGGTTTGGTTGGGTTTTTGATCAAAGGCGGAATTCGGAAGATTTTAGAACCTTAGGCTTGAATTCGATGTGTTTTGGTCTTTTTGACGTTGTTTGAGGTGTTTAGAACATTGGTATAAGTTTGAATAGTAGTTTAAGACTTGTTGGTGTTTTTGGTTGAGGTCCCGGGGGCCACGAGGTGATTTCGAATGGTTGTCGGAAGAATGGAAGTTTGGAAAGGCAGCTGAAGTTGGAATTCTACTGTCATAACCGCATCTGCAGTTGGAAGGCCGCAGGTGCGACCCCCGCAGATGCGGATAGGAGTCGCAGAAGCGGAAAGGGGCTAGGAAGGCTGTGACCATAAAAACGGTAGGGTGACCGCACCTGCGATAGCACAGGTGCGGAGTGAGCATCGCAGATGCAGACATTGGTGACTTAAGTAAAAACTGCAGAAGCGGTTCAAGGACCGCAAATACGGAACCGCAAAAGCAGGAATTTGGTTGCAGATGCGAAATCCCTGGGCCAAATCATATAAGTTATTTCCTTCACGATTTTCAGAACTATTCCACCATTTTTAGTGGGTTCTTAGAGCTTTTGAAGCGATTTGAATAAGGATTTCAAGAGGAAGTCATTGAGGTAAGGATTTTGGACCTAAAAACTTGTTCCTATTGTATTAATTCACGGATTAGTGCTGAAATTAATGGAGTTTAAGGGTTAGAATTTGGGAAACTAGGGCTTAGCATTGGAGACCTAGACTTGAGTTTTTGAGGGGCCATTTGTGGTCGGATTTTGGAACTTTTGATATGTATGAACTCGTGGGAAGATAAGGAATCTACTGATATGAATTTTATCGAATTCCAAAACGTGGGCCGATGGGTCGGGTTTCGGTTAATTTCGGGATTTGCAATGTTTTTCGATTGTTTTCTAGTGGGCTTCGTCCCTTTAGTATATATTAATGGTTACGTTCTGATTTTGGATAGATTTGGAGCATCTGGAGGCCGATTCGAGGGGCAAAGGCATCGCGAGCTAGAGTTTGGACCGGATTGAGTTGAATAATGATTTTAAATGTTGTCCCGATGGTATGAAACCCCGGATTACACAGTGTTAGGCTATGTTGAGGTGACGCACACGCTAGATGACGAGTGCGGGGTCGTGCACCATTGGGGAGTATGACTTAGTCCATCCCAAATGACTGTTTTACTGCGTATTTGATAGCAAATTATTTGATATTGTCATGTTTTAGGCTAAATGCCATATTTGAGCTTCGTGCCAACTGTTTGGACCCTTAGGGGATTTTTACTAATATTTTCGTTACTGTTTGACTTCATACTTGTGCTCAGTCATGCCACATTTTATTGTTTTCAAAACTCAGCCATGTTATTCTGTTTTAAACACATTAAATAATATTTTTAAAGATGTTTTGAGCTAAGCTTCATGTTTTACTGTTGCTCGAGGGGATTAGGATATTCTGACTGAGTAAGGTAGAGGGCCTGTATTGTGAGGATACTTTTGGGTCGGGTTTCACGCCGCAGCAATAATATACTAATTATGATAATAAAGGTGAGGGCCTGAGATTGTACGCCACGAGGTGGCTTGTGATATATATGAAGCCGAGAGGCTATTTGATGATGCCACGAGATAGTTTGATATTGCGCTTGGGCCGTAAGGGGCCCCTCCCGAAGTTTGTACACCCCTAGTGAGCGCGGGTACTCATTGTGATATGAGATACAGCCCGAGGGACTGGTATTGTTCTGCGATATTGCCCGAGGGGCTGATTCTATTGTTATTGTGCTCGGGGGCAGTTCTTATGTGTTTACCTTTTTTTTAGTTGTTTTTCCTCTATTTGTTTAATTGCTTAAAAGGTATTTTATGAGATTTCACTGTTTAATTGTGTTTACTAATTTTGTTCTGCCTCTTATTGCTTATTGTTGTGTTTAAACGTTAACGTGATTTTATATCGCTCGGTCTTCATTTATTGTTATTACTCACTGAGTTGGAGTACTCACTTTACTCCCTGTACCCCTGTGTGTAGATTCGGGCGCTACAAGTCCTGTTAGCAAGGGTTGAGAGCTGTCAACAGATTTTCAGAGATTCACTAGGTAGCTGCCCGGCGATTCGCATCCCAATGCATTCTCCCTCTATCTTATTTCCTTCTGTTTCAGTTATGAGGTAGTGGAGTAGACTTTCTGACTTGTAGTATTATTTTAGATGTTCATGACTGGTGACACCCCGATGTCAGGCTGTGTTTTATTCTGCAAACTATTTTGTTACCTTATTTTGGGATTTTATTCTGCTAATGACTTAGTATTTATTAGTTTAATTGCTTTGAGATGAATTGGGAGTGTGTCGGTTGGCCTTGTCTTCATGAGAGGCGCCATCATGACCGGGTCCAGATTTAGGATTGTGACAATCACATAACGCCTTTTTAAAGTGAGTACCTCCCACAGTATAAGGAATAGTAAAACTTCCCGGATCAGCAAGTTTCTGAGGGAGATTATTTTGAAGTATAGCACTACATTTTTCTGTAAGCTTAACCAGTGAAACTTCTTTCAATTTTCTTTTACTTGACAAAATTTCTTTGAGAAATTTAGCATATGAAGGTATTTGCGTCAAATCATCTGTGAAAGGTACATTAATGTAAAGTTGCTTCAAAATATCTAGAAAATTTAAAAACTGTTTGTCAAGCTTTTCTCTTTTCATCTTTTGGGGAAAAGGGAGAGGTACACAGTGAGGATTTGTTATTAATTCATTTTCTTGTACATTTTTTCCTTTATTCTTTTGTTCTTTTGGAAACTTAGATTTTATTTTATCCTCACCTTCATTTACCTTTTTCACTTCTTGTGGCTTTCCTTCTCTATTTGCATATGAATCATCAAGATATTTACCTGATCGTAGAGAGACGGATTTGAGGTGTTCTTTTGGATTTTTCTTAGTGTTGCTTCGTAGAGCACCTTGAATTTGTCCAGATATGAGGGTTGCTAATTGGCTTACCTAAATTTCCAAATTTTTGGTAGCTGAATGTTGACTTTCAACCTTCTCGTCAGTAGCCTTAATGAATTTGTACATTAGGTCTTCAAGACTTTGTTGATGAGCTCTTTGAGGCTGCTGCTCAGATTGTTGAAAATTTCATTGCCCTCTATTTTTATTTTGAAAACCAGGCGGTCCCTGTACCTGCTTCTTTTGATTAAAAAATCTTTGAGGGTTTTCAGCACCATTAGGATTACTCCATTGAAATCATGGATGTTTTTGTGCCATGGGACTACCAAATGAGTAATTATTTCTTTAACCAATCACATTTACTTGTTCCTCATTTTGTATTGAAGCTTGAAATTCATGATTCGGATAATTCCTAAAAGGCCTCAACTTTTTGTGTTAAGTTCGTAATTTGTTGTGTCAATAAATTCAAAGCTTCAACTTGATTTACACCAGTCATTTTTTTGATAATCATTCTATCTGAGGGCCATTGAACAGCATTTTCCAAAATTTCATTATGCAATTGCATTGCTTCTGCAATAGTTTTTCCCATTATTGATCCTCCTGATGCTGCCTCAATTACATTTCTAGAAGAGGGTTTAAGACCATGATAAAAAATATATAAGATATCAGAATCTTGGATACCATGGTGTGAGCATTTTCTTAACATTGCTTTTAATTGTTCCCATGCTTGGTATACAGATTCAGAATCTGTCTGCGTAAAATTATTAATTTCTTGCTTCATTTTAAATATTTTTGCAGGTGAAAAATATTTATTAAGAAATTTCTGAGTTATTTGGTCCCATGTAGTGATTAAACCTCTTGGAAGACTTCGCAACCATATTTTGGCTTCACCTTTTAATGAAAAAGGCAAAAACCGCAACATGATAGCGTCTTGTGACTCCATTATACTTGCAAGTTTTAACTAATTCAAGAAAATCAATTAGATGGATGTGAGCATCTTCACTTGCATCTCCAGTAAATTGACATGATTGCTGAATAGTTTGAATCAAGCCTATGCGAATTTCAAAGTTATTTGTTGAAATTGGTGGTCTCCTCACACTTGATTCTCCTTCAAAATGATCTGGCCTTGCATAATCTCTAAGTATTATGTCACGTCATAGAGCTACCTTGTCAAACTGTTCTTCTACTTGATGTGGCGGGAGTTGGTTATTGTTAAGTTCTTCGTTCTCCATTTCTTCACAAGCTATACTTTGAGGAGATGATGTTTGTCCTTTCCTGCACAATCGAAGAGATTTTTTAATTTCTGGATCGTAATTCGCCAACTCTTTCATAGAAAAGCGGGTCATAAACTATCTGAAATCCTTAAAGCAAAGATTTTTTTTGTTGAAAGAAAATCAAACTTAGTTCCTAAAATAGTAGTGGTGACACCAAAAAGAAAAAAAAAGTATATAAAAATTAAAATAGTAGTAGTACTTAATATAACTAGTAATACTAATTAAAAACAAAAAATAAAGTGTTTTTTTATAATGAAAAGATCTATCTGATCCTAGAAATAATAGTATGATACTGTAGAGTAAAATAAAAATTAAAAAGATGAAGAAAGAAAATGATACGAAAATAGTAAGTAGTATTATTGTTAATAAGAGAAAACTAAAAAAAAAGGTTACTAGTATTAATAGTTATAGTAGAAACCAAAAAAAAAATAATATTAATAATAATAATAACTATAATAATAGTAAGTTCCAAATTAGTAAAAAAAAAAATAATCTGAAGTAGATGTTGCCAATCCCCGGCAACGATGCCAAAAATTTGACGAGTGTCTAGCGTATATAAAATTCTAACTCGTACTTTGTCAAATAATAGTATAGAAAGTTGTCGAACCTACAGAGATTGATTTATCTACTCTACAGACGTTTCTTGTTTTAATTACTATTTGATAATATCAGATAGAGTTGAGTTGTAAGTTAACTAACTAAAAATGCATGAATAGAGTAATAAAAATATTTTATTTTTCACAAATATAATTAAAAGTGTTGGGATCTTGACGTCACTTAATATTTCTATTGTATAGTAGAATTATTATTCTTCAATTTCTATTTCTCAAAAATGTATAAATGCCTCTCATGATAAAAAAAATATATTATTACTTAAGTTGAATAATCAATTGCACTCCTCTCAGTTATACAAATTAATCTTCAAACTAGTAATATTAAAGAACCAGAAATATATGATTGAACTAAAATACGCTCTTGTTAGTAAGTCCCTTTCGGTTACCTTACTTGTTATAAATAATTTTTATACTATTCGTCTTTCTCGATTACAAATAAGTGTAAAATTAATTATAACATAAAAGAAATAGATGTTACTGAATAATTATTAACATTTATTAATACTATATTTAACGATATTATTTCTTCCGCCTCTCTCGATTACAGAATTAATAAACAGTTAATACGCAGTACAAGATAGATAGATATTAATAAATTAAACAACGTCTAACTATAAAAGCAGATAAAAGTTAAATAAATTCTAGCTCGAGCATGTGAATTTGAAGAATAATATCTACTATTATATAGAAATATTAAGATCCATCTTTCTCCTAACACAATAAAAGTTACTCCATACTGGAACTACTACTAACAATGGAAATATTCTTGTCCATTAAATAAGAAAATAGAAAGAAAGATTCTATCATTACCCAAAATCCACTAAGGGTCATGGTGGCGCCGGACATCGCTGTCAGGCAAGCCAACCAAAATACTCAATTAAATTCCAATTTTTGTATTGTCTAAAATTATTTTTCTTTATACATTAAATAACGAATAATAAAAATTACAGAAATAACTGTGAAGTCTTTAATAAAACTTAACATTTAATAATCCAAAAATCCTCTCAGAACCCGGTGTCACACGTGCATGAGCAATTTCTAAGAAATGGTGTAATACAAAAATCGTCTCGAATACAATATCGGATAGAAATAAATAGAATCCTGAGAGAGACTCTGCTGGTCGCGGGTCACCTCGAGAAATGCAGCTCACCTAAGCCTCTGTGTTATTCGTGCTGCTACGCCCAGTAGACCACTAGGGATGCATATGCCTATGCAACAAAAATGAACAGAAGTGTAGTATGAGTACGAAAACAACGTGCACCCAATGAGTATCCCGTCTAATCTCGAAGAAGTAGAGACTAGTGGTCCAATAATGATGTCAATAGTACATTAAATCACGAATTTCTATAAACATGATTTTAATCCAATAGAAGGAAACGAGTAAACAACTAATTCGTTTATAGGAAATTTAAAAATCCTCTTCTCAATATTTATCCAAATATTTTCAAGCCGTGAAGAGGCGATAACAACGTTAATAAGTTCAAGGAAACAATACCAGCATGCACAAATAATCATCGTGGGGCGTACGGCCCGATCCAACATAAAAGTAAATTGTGAACTGCCGAGGGTCGAACGGCTCGAACTATAGATGCATCTATTACTCCGCTTGCGAACTATCCATGCGACGCGGTCAACATAAAATAAACAATCACCCTGCTCGCGAATCAATCATGCGACGCAGTTTCACATAAAAAATACATGCTCAAATAGCCAACTAAGGATTTATCAGGGAACATTTGCCCAATTAAAAGTTGGTCCTCTTTTAACAATTTAAGAAATTAAAGTTTAATCCTTTTAGAAATTCATTTACTAATTCTATGCGATTTAAGCAATCCAAGCAGTCAATAAGCTTAAAATTAATCCAAGTATAGTATGCTTTTGGGTCATAGACTACCTGGACAATAACATAATAGTTATGCACGGACTCTCGTCACCTCATGTGTACGTAGTCCCCACAAATAGGAGCACATAACTAAATCATTCAACTATGGGGACAATTCCCTCTTACAAGGTTAGAAAGGAGACTCACCTCGCTCCGAAGCCTATATTCCGATTCAAGAATGCGCTCAAACCTCCAAATTTGGAGCCGAACGATACAAAACTATTCAGATAGGGTAAGAACTAGTCAATAAATGCTTAAAAGTTCATATTCTAATTATTAAACCAATTTTCCAATCCTAAATGCAAGATTCCTAAAATTCATCCCCGGGCCCACGTGCCCAGATTCCGGAAATTTTTGAAGAATATTGTTACCCATAACATAAGGATCAAGAATATATGTTTTTTACTCCATTCCCTAACAATTTTCGTGGTTAAATCTTGTTTTTACCAAATTCTAGGTTTTTCATCTAACACCCTTGATTTTCCCTAATTTTCACATGTTAATCTACCCATAATCTATGTATTTAACTTATGATGTGTAGAATTTACTTACCTCTTTGATGATATTGGAATCCCTCCTCAAATGCTCTCAAAAATTGCCTAAGGTCAAGTGAGAAATGAGGGAAATGGGCTAAGTCTCGGAATAAAAAGCCACAACTCGAAACGCAGAAGTCGCATTTGCGACTCCCAAGTGCGCAATTTCAATGTCGCATTTGCGACAAATGCTCCGCAAATGCAAAGCCCAGCCTTCCTTGACAAAGTCGCATTTACGACAAAATTCCTCGCAAATGCGAAGTGGACAGCATCGCAAAAGCGATGGCCCCTTCGCAAATGCGATTCCCCACTCAGTAGCCAAGGTTCGTAAATGCGAGAAGGAACTCGCAAATGCGAAGTCACATTTGCGACCAACACATCGCAAATGCGATCCTCCACGCAGCAGCCCAGGTTTCCAAATGTGAATGGAACCTCGCAAATGCGAGGTCGCATTTGCAACCCATGCATCGTAATTGCGATCATACCAGTACCAGCACCCATATCCCTTAGCAAATCACTCTGAAGCTATCCCGAATCTCACCAAGCCAAACACCCGCACAAGTCCAAAAACATAACACGAACTTGCTCGAAGCCTCAAATCACCTCAAACACCGCTAAAATCATGAATCGACCTCCAATCCAAGCTTTATGGACTTTAGAATTTCAAACTTCTACTCCCGATGTTTAAACCTATCAAATCACGTCCGATTGACTTCAAATTTTGCACACAAGTCATATTCGACACCTACCAAAACGTCTGAAATCGGATTCCGACCCCGACATCAAAAAGTCAACTTCTGGTCAAACTTTTCAAAAACCTTCAAATTCCTATCTTTAGCCAAATGATTCCAAAATGACCTACGGACCTCCGAATTCACTTTCGATCAGGCTCCCAACTCTAGAATCACCTTACGGAGATATTCACAAACTCTGAATCCCAAACGAACATTGATAATCCTGAAATGCACTTCAACCCAAACTTATAAAATTCCTCCAAAATGCTAACTTCCATAATAGGCGCCAAAACATTCCCGGGTCTTCCAAAACCTGATCCAGACATACGCCCAAGTCCGAAATCATCATACGAACCTGTTGGAATCCTCGAATCCCGATTCTGAGGTTGTTTACTCAAAAATCCAATCTTAGTTAATTCTTTCAACTTTAAGCTTTCGAAATGAGAATTCTCTTTCCAAATCAACTCTGAACTTCCCGAAACTTAATTCCGTCCATGCGTACAAGTCATAATACCTGAAATGAAGCTGTTCATGGCCTCAGACTGTTAAACGACGTGCTAGAGCTCAAAACGACCGGTCGGGTCGTTACATTCTATCCCACTCAAATATATTTTCGTCCTCGAACGTGCTAAGAACTACACTAAATTAGTCTGAAATCACTGTTTAACTTCTCGTGCACCTTCCCGTGCTACCACAACTTAGTTGAGCACATCAGCTTGATCAACTCTGAAGATATCCCCTTTTATTCAAGCAAATAAGCCTTAGAGCCCAATTCCAACATCCGAAATTCTATGCCCGACCTGTTTCCAACATAAGATCACTATATTAATCACTACACACTATACCCAAACACAGCTGCATAACTTTGCTGAATTCACACCTAGCATGACTTTACTCACCAGACCACAATAACATTTTTTGATCAACTTAGTCGAAATTCCATGACTCTGGTGCTCACCACGCACCTCATGATATGCATAGCTCTTACTATAACCCTTACAATACCGCCACAATGGAAGAGATGTGCAGGAATTCATAATCAACTGCCGAGTCAACCAATCTTTGAGTCTATACTTCTGACAAGATGCATTACCTCATTCTGAACCAAATAATGGTCTTTGATCCTTAATATATTTCACGTAATCAGATTGCACTGATCCTAAATCCAACAATCTCGTCTCACCCAATACGAACTGCTCAAGTAACAAGCCACCCCGGCATGACCAAAGGACCCATATGATGCCACAATATGCCAATAGGCTACCAATTAGAATGCGATACAAAAAAGAAAAATGAACTCTGAAAAGGAATTTCAATTACCTTGCTCGCGAATCATACATATGATGCGGGTGCACAGCTAATATGAGCTTTATTCAGAAAATAGGAAACAGAACACAATAAACAGATATGGGGAACTGTACTGAACATCACATTGTTGCGGCGCGTAACCCGATCCAAGCAATCATAACCATGGCGTCGTACCACCTGATCCACATAACATAGCCATGGTGGCGTGCCACCCGATCCAAATAACATACCCATGGTGGCATGCCACCCGATCCACATATGGAACTCACATAAGGAGATATACATCGAGCTAAATTGCTCATTACAACAAAGCACTGAATATCAGTCATAAACATGCTAAGTGTATAATACCATTCCCTGGGGAGACATATAACGCTATAATCCACAAAGTCGAGCACAACTGAAGTGCGATACATGATCTGAATCTCAAGAGCCATCCTGCTCATATAACCACATCTCTGTGCGGAACCTCAACACATAAGAAATTCACCAATCTGCTTCACCACTCGCACGACGCAATACATCATTACATGAAATAGATGACAACGAAATAACACCCTGACTCCCTCCCATAAGGAGCGTATTGTTGAGATGAACACATCTGGCTTGATATAAGCCCATGTTCACATTTAAATCAATCCACTGATCTCAAGACGATTTCTAATTGCACCAACTAGGCTAATAACATTTCAAAGGTCCATAATAACTCCCCTTTTCTCATAACACATAAGAACAAACCCTTATAACCGGAGCGAACCTCCACAGTCCATGACCCAATAAACAGTGTGCCCTCCAGGAATAAATTCTCAAATTAATGATATCACCACAATCCTCATACTTGGTTTAATTCTTTAATCAATCTAGTGACTACAGATCACACTTATACAGTCTTCATGTGGGACATCCACCCATAACCTTCTGAAATGAATAACGGGTCTGCACATCCGAATCACCAGCCGCACTAACGCTGAAAAGCGATCAAGAATCATTAACCAGGATGCAAAGCCTTTTTCACAAAACACCAATCTCAGGTGACGCTGAAGACAATACCAAATTACCTTAAACACCGAAACTCCTTTCCTGCTCATCCGAGATTGTGACATCCTTGTCCACACCGAGCTGCTACCTTGATCTTTACTTCAAATTCTATACCACTCACTACACCTGACATGCCGATACGATAGAACACATTTTTCATCATAGCTTCAGAACCACTATCAGGCTAACACTTCGTCATATAAAAGCTTTTCACTTAACTCACCTCAGGAGAACCATAACAACACTTAGGTGAATTTTCATAACCATAGAACATAAAAATCTCTAAGTAGTGGTCTAAGCCACCATAGCCCTTTCGGAGCCCACCTCCGCGTATCAGGTCACAACAGTAGAATACTTTCTGAATACCAACCACTACAGCGGCCGACAAGCCTCGCACGCACCGTCATAATTCACTTACATAACTCGATCACGCTGAAAGAACTGCTCACTACCAGCAACACGCTATACCGACTATGTCTAACCAATCCCTCTTCTTCCAATTTATCCTTAATTGCCTTAGAAATAACAATAACTCTATCTAGCACATAACACAGTCTACCCGCACTCATCTCGAGTGACCTTGAATCACGAGACCATAATGTTTCAAATCCCACAAACTATTTCGTACCTCCCAATTGCTACATCGCAAGTCAAAACATCATATAACATTCTGTGCCTCTTCTCATAGGCTGCTATCAAGCTTGATTCTTAACCATGCCTATAGGCTCAAAATAATTACGTATCACACCTTATCTTTTGAATTCATTAGGACCGTTGTTGAGAGCCAACCGCTCTGACTTGGCCTCGAATATAATCAACTCCATGAGTCTTATATCACATAAATACCCTCTTGGCGAAAAACCCGCATCCATACAAAGCACAATCCTGAATCCTTTCCAAATCTGAACAAGAGCCAACAAGGTCAACCATAACACACCTTTAACAATCATGTTGCTCAAATTACCACTTATGTTCCTTTCCCGTAGCTGAGATAACCCATCAATATGCTAATAGCCAGAAACCTCGCAAGTAGTTAACCATGCAACCCAACCGTAAGCGGTAGGACTCTCCCACTTAGCTCGAAGCCACTATTACATAACTTTGGAATTCACCGGGATTCTTTATCTTTTATTGACATAACCTTGCACCGTCAATCACCCAAATTCCAAGAATATTTCGGTAAAACCCATTTTGTACTCTGAGTCATTGACCACATTCGCACGACCGATCTCCGAGCGGTATAACCATCAAAATTCTTTGCAGAAGCTTCGCCAATCACACGACCGCTAACCTGCTCATAGGGAATAACACCTGAGCCCGAGCTCACTATTTAGTTGCACCAGTCCATTCACCAATCACTAAAGTTCCCAAATCATTCCAAACTCTCCTTAAGGTACGTGGTCATCCCACTGTAAAGCCCATATGCAACTCTTCCACTCTCTCACTTTGGCGGAACTCATCCCCTTAATCGATTACTCGACCCTTAGTCCCTTATCCTTGGCCTTCTAGAAATTTTAGCCACTGCCTGACACTTCCCACATGTCTTTCCTCATCCTTTGCTGTTCAGCTGCTGCCTTAAATAAAATCTATCTTTGTGGCACATGAACCCATGATTGCCGTTAACTTTACACCTTTCGGAAGATCATCTTTCTCATATCGTCGACATTAGAAACACTGATTCATCCCTGAACTACCGCACCTTGCGATATTTGACAGCCGCATTTTCGATACTATCTCCCAAAAGCTTGGCCCAAAGGTGAATGTAGAAGGTCATAACACCGACAAGCTTAGTACATTCATCAAAGACAATGACACCTCATCATAGATGAGAATTCCCCCATGCTTGCAAATACCAAGCCTCGTCACTCCATCATCGCAAATCTGCACATTCTTAGTCCAATTGCCTTTCCCCCGCCGAAAGTAAAATATGGAATTTCTGAATCACGCACTGAGTAAACTTCCCTTCAAGTCATTCACTGCCCCAATATGTGGGCAAACATCCTACCATCATATCACTACTGCAGAACAATCGTTCATAAGCACCAAGGCAACTTGTGCCTAGCCTCAGAGCCCTCAGAAGTACCGCTATTGGGCTAAAACAATAAAATATCCTTCTACAAAACGAGATAATAATTTGATCAGCTATACCAGGAGAAACATCCCATATCACATTTGTAGTACCATTACGGTTCTTCAATTCTCGATTTAGAACAAGTAGTTCGCATCGCGTAAGATTGAGTAGGAATGAATTAAAGGCATACGCCTCCAAGGATCAAATAGCACGATAAGGAATCAAGAAGGGAAGTACTCCTAACAGTCCTGCAGCCTCCCGAGGATAAGTACAGACGTCTTTGTATCGATCTGCAAGACTCTACTAGACTTGCTCATGACTCGTGAGACCCTAGGAACCTAGTGCTATGATACCATGTTGTCACGACCCAAAATCCTCTAAAGGTCGTGGTGGCGCCGGACATCGCTGTCAGGCAAGCCAACCAAAATACTCAATTAAATTCTAATTTTTGTATTATTTAAAATCATTTTTCTTTATACGCTAAATAACAAATAATAAAATTTACAGAAATAACTGTGAAGTCTTTTACAAAACTTAACATTTAATAATCCAAAAATCCTCCTAGAACCCGGTGTCACAAGTGCATGAGCAATTTCTAAGAAATGGTGTAATACAACAATCGTCCGGGATACAATATTGGACAGAAGTAAATAGAAACCTGAGAGAGACTCTGCTGGCTGCGGGTCACCTCGAGAAATGCAGCTCACCTAAGCCTCTATGTCATCCGTGCTGCTACGCCCAGTAGACCACTAGGGATGCATATTCCTGTGCAACAAAAATGCACAGAAGTGCAGTATGAGTACGAAAACAACGTGTACCCAATGAGTTCCGTCTAATCTTGAAGAAGTAGAGACGAGATGGTCGACTTCGATACTTACTAGTGGTCCAATAATGATGTCAATAGTACATTAAATCACGAATTTCTATAAACATGATTTTAATCCAATAGAAGGAAACGAGTAAACAACTAATTCGTTTATAGGAAATTTAAAAATCCTCTTCTCAGTATTTATCCAAATATTTTCAAGCCGTGAAGAGGCGATAACAACGTTAATAAGTTCAAGGCAACAATACTAGCATGCGCAAATAATCACCGTGGGACGTACGACCCGATCCAACATAAAAGTAAATTGTGTACTGTCGAGGGTCGAATGGCTCGAACCATAAATGCATCTATTACCTCGCTCGCAAACTATCCATGCGACGCGGTCAACAAAAAATAAACAATCACCCTACTCGCGAATCAATCATGCGTCACAGGTTCACATAAAAAATACATGCTCAAATAGCCAACTTCGGATTTATCAGGAAACATTAGCCCAATTAAAAGCCGGTCCTCTTTTAACAATTTAAGAAATTGAAGTTTAATCCTTTTAGAAATTTATTTACTAATTCAATGCGATTTAAGAAATCCAAATTGTCAATAAGCTTACAATTAATCCAAGTATAGCAAGCTTTTGGGTCCTAGACTACCCGGACAATAACATAATAGTAGCTACGCACGGACTCTCGTCACCTCGTGCGTATGTAGCCCCCACAAATAGGAGCACATAACTAAATCATTCACCTATGGGGACAATTCCCTCTTACAAGGTTAGAAATGAGACTCACCTCGCTCCGAAGCCTATATTCTGAATCAAGAATGCGCTCAAACCTCCCAATTTGGAGCCGAACGATCCAAAACTATTCAAATAGGGTAAGAACTAGTCAATAAATGCTTAAAAGTTCATATTCTAATTATTAAACCAATTTTCCAATCCTAAATATAAGATTCCTAAAATTCATCCTCGGGCCCACGTGCCCGGATTCTTAAAATTTTTGAAGAATTTTGTTACCCATAACCTAAGGATCAAGAATATATGATTTTTACTCCATTCCCTAACAATTTTCGTGGTTAAATCTTGTTGTTACCAAATTCTAGGTTTTTCATCTAAAACCCTTGATTTTCCCTAATTTTCACATGCTAATCTACCCATAATCTATGTATTTAATTTATGATGTGTAGAATTTACTTACCTCTTTGATGATGATGGAATCCCTCCGCAAATTCTCTCAAAAATTGCCTAAGGTCAAGTGGGAAATGAGGGAAATGGGCTAAGTCTCGGAATAAAAAGCCACATCTCCAGATGCAAAAGCCGCATTTGCGACTCCCCAGCTCGCAATTGCGATGTCGCATTTGCGACAAAATCTCAGCAAATGTGAAGCCCGGCCTTCCCTGACAAATTCGCATTTGTGACAGAATTCCTCACAAATGCGAAGAGGACAGCATCGCAAAAGCGATGGCCCCTTCGCAAATGCGATTCCCCACTCAGCAACCCAGGTTCGCAAATGCGAGAAGGGACTCGTAAATGCGAAGTCGCATTTGTGACCAATGAATCACAAATGCGATCCTCCACACAACAACCCAATCTCACAAATGCGAGGTCGCATTTGCGACCCATGCATCGCAATTGCGATCATGCAAGTACCAGCACCCATATTCCTTAGAAAATCGCTCTGAAGCTATCCTAAATCTCACCCGAGCCCCCGGGGCTCCAAACCAAACACCCGCACAAGTCCAAAAACATAACACGGACTTTCTCAAAGCCTCAAATCACCTCAAATAACGCTAAATCGTGATCATATTGTGCTACTTTTTCGGAAAGGCCGAGGGGTTGGATTTTACCCTCAATCATCTTATTCGACCGTATCGATCCTAGCTGTTTCGAGGGCTCATCAAGTTGCAACGTCGAACAAAGAAGGCCTTTTTTGCTAGTAACGATGAAGACAAAGATCGAGGCTGGATGAGAAGGCTCATCAGAGTAAGGACTTCGGATGTCATCCCTTGGGACAGAATGCCGTTCCTGGAGAGATGGAACTTTAATCGTAAGTGGAGTTCCTTAACAAATACTTCTTCATATTCTACTTCCGTGCTCCATAGTATTTTTTTCTGCGACTCTTGCTTGGATGCCTCGCGCTGTCCTTGACCTTGAGGAATGGGTTCGAAAGTTTGTTGCCCCCTCCTCGTATGATGAGTGCAAATGGCACGATTTATCGAGGGGTAAATAAGAGGCTAATCATCATGGTAAGTTCTCCTTCCAAGCTTTGATACCTTTCTTTTAATTGTGAAGTTATCTCATTCATGTTTATTTATGCAGGTATAAGAGTTGTCTCCGAAATGAGGCCACTCCCCCTAGAGAAAGGACCGATTTCCCAATTGTAAAATCGGGAAAGGACAACAAAAGAAAGAGGGCTTCAAAACCTGAAGATATCCAGGATGAGGAGGCACCTACCCGAAAGCCGAGGAGAAAACTCATTCATGTGGACTTGGATTCAGCCATTCAACAGCTGGAAGACGTAGAGAACGAAGGTGAAGAATCAGTGCTGGTACCCTAAATTAGGAAACCAGTCGAGGCCGCCAAGTCCTCCGAACCTAATACCTTGCCTCTTGATGAGGGTATTCCAGAGAAAGACTCGGGAAAAGCCCCCGAGATCGAGATCGCACCTCCTCTTTCAACAAATACGCCGGGGGGAGGGTAAGTGTTGAGAGGGTAAAAGCTAATCAGAGCGCCCAGAGTGAGGATCTCGGGGCTGTGACAATGAGTCACTCACTTCTCTGCCATTCAACTCCGACGAGACAATAAAGGATGCTAAGGCTCTACAAACACTCGACCCGAGCAAGGTCCTCGAGGAAGACCCTTTCAGCGACTGTTTCACCGGGGTTGACGATGTTGTTAACTTTAACGATGCACCACCCTCTTTGAAGAGACTCAATGTCTCTTCTCTCGGGTAAATACTAACTTTCATTGTTATAATTTTCTCTTTTCTTTCCTTCTTTTAACAGAAGTATCTTCATTTCACGTACATACCATCGTCAAGTTTAGAGCTGAACTGAGCCAATATGCGGCCGAACTCAGGAAGTTTTCGGGTGAGAGAAGGCCCTGAGTCTTCTCTATACCCAAAAGGAGGAGGAGCTTAAGGATCTTCGGGCTGAATTGGCCAAATCTCGGAAAATGAGACCGAGCTAGATGAGTAGGTAATTGTGATTTTAACAGAGTATGGTCTTATTGGCCTTACTTCGGAGGCTAACACTTCGAAATCTCAGCTGCAACAGAAGTTAGAGATAATTGGGCAGCTCCAGGGCGAGGTTGATCAAGTTAAGGTTGATTGCCATCGATGGAAAAAAACCATGGATCGGCTTGCTACCGATAAGGAAACTGTTATAGCCCAACTGACCTCGGTTGAAACTCAACAAGAGTTTGGTCTAGTGATAAGTGCATTTTACCAGATGTTAACCACATAATTTCTCTCATAAAAACATATAAATGATCATATTCCCTCCATATTTTTATCTTTATTTTGCAGGAATAATTATAGAAGAATGTTGAGCGCAATATGAAAAAAGAAAAATAAATATTGAAGGAAAATACAACAAAGAAGTGTAAGATCGAGCTATGATTCATTACTGACGTGACAATGCACCAAGTCTCGATTTGCCATTATGAAATCGATGAAATCTAAACTTAGAAAGACAGAATCCTTCTCTCCAAATTCAAAATCTAGATTTGCCATGGAAATCTAGCACCAAATCGAGAATTCGAATTCTCATATCTGCAAATGCAAAATCTAGATTTGCCATGGAAATCTAGTACCAAATCAAGAAGCCATCATGAATTTTTCTTATATAAGAAAATGTTGCCCGATCAGAAGAAGGCATGGCAGTAGAGAGAAAGCTTAGAGCTAGAAGTCTGAATCCAATTCTTAATACGCTTCTCTGTTTTATTTCATTCACTAGTATCGAGTTATCTTTTCTTTTAAATCACAATTATGGTTTAGTTGTTGTTTCTAAATAAATTCCAATGTAGGAAATTACTCTAGTTCCTGCTTTTAATTAAATAGGGGAAATTATTCTTCTTGAATATGTAACGACCCAATCGGTTGTTTTAAGCTCTAGCACGTCGTTCAATAGTCTGAGGCTATGAACAACTACATTTTAGGTATTATGACTTGTACACGTGGTCGGAATTAAGTTTCGTGAAGTTCAGAGTTGATTTGGAAAGAGAATTCTCATTTCGAAAGCTTAAAGTTGAAAGAATTAACTAAGATTAGATTTTTGAGTAAACGACCTCGAAATCGGGATTCGAGGGTTCAAACAGGTTCGTATGATGATTTCAGACTTGGGTGTATGTCCGGATCGGATTTTGGAAGACCCCGGAACATTTTGGCGCCTATTATGGAAGTTAGCATTTTAGAGGAATTTTGTAAGTTGGGTTGAAGTGCATTTCAGGATTATCAATGTTCGTTTGGTATCTCGAGTTTTATAATAGCTCTGTATGGTGATTTTAGGGTTGGGAGCACGATCGAAAGTGAATTCGGAGGTCCGTAGGTCATTTTGGAGTCATTTGGCTAAAGATAGGAATTTGAAGGTTTTTGAGAAGTTTGACCGAAAGTTGACTTTTTGATATTGGGGTCGGAATCTGATTCCGGAAGTTTAAGTAGGTCCGTAATGTCGAATATGACTTGTGTGCAAAATTTGAAGTCAATCGGACGTGATTTGATAGGTTTAAACATCGGGAGTAGAAGTTTGAAATTCTAAAGTCCATAAAGCTTGGATTGGAGGTCGATTCATGATTTGTGCCAAAAGGAGGGATAGATCTGGCCATGGATGACCTCGTATGTTTTGCAGAAATTGATAACTACCGGATCGAGGGGACCTAGTGTGAAGGGGTAAGTGTAAACACTCGAAAAACCCTCCACATGGGGTAGTGATGCTTTCCTCGGGGCTCGGGATCTAAACCAAGACCTCATCTCCCCAGCCGCAGTCTCTCTTTATGGCGTTGAGGAACTTCTTCGATATCAAGCAAATATTCCGAGATACATGTTCGCATTGGCCTGGAATATCAGGGGGATTTTCAATATTGAAGTCCTTTTTAATCACGCAAGGGCCGGGGGTGATTTCTTCAAGAGTCGCCGGCACCACCAGTTTGACTGACCGGGAGGTAGAAGAAGACGATGCTTTATCATTTTTGGGAACATTTTTTGGATGTTTTAGCCATGATTCTCTAGAGAATACAGACAGTAGCAGAGCGTAGTGTTTTACGAGAACTTGGCATTTTTCGGCGTTTAAAGGGGTGGTGGAAACAGATGGTGAGAGTAAAAGGTGAAGAAGAGAGATGATCAGAGTAATTGTGAACAGAGAAGTAAAGTTTTCAATTCGAAAAAGTAGCCTCACATTTATATATGAGCAACGACGGTTCAGTGGCGCTAGTAGCCGTCTAGCCGACCATTGCTGGCATGTATTTAATATTTTGGGGAAGTGAACCGACAGAATGTTTTAGTCACTTCGAGCGCCCACGTCATGGGAATGACATCATCATTAGAGACTCTGGAGAATCGAGGTTCAAATTGTTTCTTATCATCTTTCTCTAAGAAATGCTGGGACTATCTTTATACGATCGAAATCAGGCACGCCCAATTTTTCAGGCTCGATAGATCGCCTTAGGTCCGAGTTCAAGTAAGCTCGAGTTCAAGGTTGATAGACTAGACTCGAGCTCGAGGACGGAATACAATGCCCGAAGATAGGAGTGCGAGGAATACCGAAGTTAAGTATGCTCGACCCCTAAATTGTCCCATTATGGATTTGTAATAGAATGAGCTAGATTCCTGCATCGTCCCCAAGATCATTGCGCAAATCCCAGAATAGGATTGTACGATTCCATACTAGACGGTTGGACAGTTGTACCAATAATATTCCTTACTGTAAATAGAAATATACCTTATTTTGGGTTCCCCTATTATATAAAGGGGACCGCAATAATTTGTAATATCATCTAATTATTGGCAAAGAATATACTCTCTAAATTTTGCTTACTGTACATTGAAATTGTTTTTTCTCTTTACTGTTCTTATTTTACTGTTTCTGGTTTATCTCGAGGCCACTGAGCTCGAGGTCACCACTGCTGAGTAACATTGGTTTGATTAACTTATTCATTTCATTTCTACTTCATATTTCTTGATTATCAATTAGTATTGAAGTAAATCAAATATCTTTAAAATCACAAATCAAATTTAATTATTACTCGTATTTACGAGGTATATATATATATAACTCCATTCTCCGAGCATGAACTCAAAATCTGTTATTTTCATTCATCCCACTACAATCGTCCCGCCTAAATTATTGGACAAAATACATAATTGATCGATAGACCGAAATTAATTACATTTACTAGCTAAAAAGTATAATATATATATATATATATATTCCGTCGGTGAAATTAAAATAATTTCCCACCACTAAGGGCAACTACAGTGGCGGCTTTTGTGATGGGGAAGTGGGAACTCAAATAAGGCAAACCAACTAACTGATTGTCTTATTCCCATCATTACACCTACGGCGCAGTTTAGCTTTTTTAGCGGCTACAGTTGCCATACCCTGGGCATATATTCCAACCGTTAATTGTTTATTAGGTTATTGGTATCGGATTATTAGGTTAACAGTTCGATAATGGTTTATATTTTTTTACTATTGGGTTATCAATTTGGGCATCGGTTTTTCAATTTTGTATAAGAATTAATAAAATTATGACTTTACCCTTAAGTATATACAAATGTTAGGGCTTTAGTTCATTCTCTCCCATTCTTTCTCAACCAACTCTTCACTTACTTCATATTCATTCTTACTAGACTTTACTAGCTACTGTTGCCGCAAGTCTTTAGTATACTACTCCCTTTGGTCCAAAATAAGTAATTTTTTGGCCTTTTTCTTGTGGTCCAAAATAAGTGATTTTTTCAGATTTCAAGAATGAATTAATTATTTTTTTCCTACATTATCCTTAGAGTAAATAGTGTTGGAATATGTGTTAGGAGTGTTTATGTGAGATAGTAAAGGTTAATATGGTCAATTCTATTACTAATTAATGCTAAAAGGTGAATTTCTTAATCTGTATGAAAACATCCAAAAAATCACTTATTTTGGACCGGAGGGAGTATATGTCAATTATTATTTTTTTTGCTTGACTTCAGTGAATTGTCTTTTTTTTTCTTTCTTAACTCTAGATTGAGTAATTTTATCAGTTAAATCGATAACCGATTTTTCTTTCTTAACTCTAGATTGAGTAATTTTATCAGTTAAATCGATAACCGAACCGATAATATTTGATAACCGGTTAACCGATACCCGATAATCGATATCTCGTGGGTTTTCTTATTGGTTTATCAAATTTATAGACCGATAATCGATATACTAAACCGATAATATTCATAACCGAACCGAACCGAACTCCCCGCCTATTTATTTCCCTTCATATTCAATTCATCGCTGCAGCAAAAATTTCAGTTGCAGAATTCGGGAGAATCTCTGCCCTTTTTCAGATCCTAATATTCACTTTTTTATTCCTGGCCGAGCTGAAGCTCCATTTTGAAGAAATTTACAGTGAGTACCAACATTATTAACAACTTTTTGTACTGTTTTATGTGTAAAAACTTTATATAAATGTTGATCTACTATCAAGAGTTATCCAATCTTAGTAAGAGATTTTGAAATCGAGCCTTGGGAATGGAAAAAAAATCTTAGTAGGGAGAAATTTCCCTTTAACGGCCTTACACGGCGTGAATCTGTATTAGTCGGGACCTAAAGGGAGTACCGGGTAGGAAACCATAAACATATTAAATGCCAGATGAGTTTTAGGGAGAAACATATTAAGTGAGAATCCATGTAGTCAATCCCAACTTGTTTGGAATTAAGGTGTAACTGTTGTTATTTTGTTGTTTTTGGTTCGTAAAATCAACTATGTCATCGGTGGCGGAGCCACATGCACTCAAGGGGTCCTTGATAATTACACTGTGTAGTTTGGTAATTTTAAAAAAATATGTATATATAGTATGTATTGACACCCCTTGACTTCTTGTTGAGTTTATTCCTTTATATTTTGACCCCTTTAATGAAAATTCTGGCTCCGCCACTGTATATCATATTCTCAAAGTAGTTGCAGTGAACTATCTATGTGAATTATCTGTATCAATTTACTCTGTAAATTATAATTTGATCATCTTTGCTTCATTTTGTTATGGACTAGAGTATGCTTTTCATATAAGCAGAATTTGTTTTTCTCGCTTTTACCATGGAAAACTAGTTTAGTTTGTTAAACAAGTGTATTTCTGTGATGGATACAATCATTTTCATGCCTAAATGATTTGGAACAATTATTATTAAATAACTAGTGTCGGATTCAGCTTGCGCGCCTTTGGCTATTTCGCTAGGTGTCTGCTACCAACACAAGTTGGGCAGATAGAAAGAATCACATACATTAGTAATTTTTTGCATCCACTGAAGTTTTAACATGAGACCTCATAGTTCTCTTCTTACTTCCTTGACCACTAGGCTACACCAATTGGGTGCAATTTGTAACAGTTCTTATCAAACAACGGGTTCTTCTAGTGAACTTCTGCTTTTTCTCTTTCTGCATTCTTTTATTCTGCCTGAAAAGCATCATGATTTTAATAAGATCAGGCATTTATGCGTGGATAGGATCAAGAATCTAATGTGACAAAAAGTTAGGTATTTTAGTAGGAGTAAGGTAGAGGAGACCCATACTTCCCCGAATTTCCGACCAGTTCACAATTGAGGTTTTAAGCTTTTTCTGATAGCTTCTTGTACTCCAGCAGTTCTGTTTTCCATTGTGCAAGTAGAAAATTCTACTGCACAAATTTGGAGTCAGTTGAGATCCTATGGAGAAACTCGTGTTTCAAAATGGTGTCAAGAAGGATCAGTTGCTTTCTGTGGTAAATGATGACCATGGTGGAGTTATAGTGGAATTGAAGGAGCCAATGGACACCACTGTCTTCCAAAACATGCTTAAAGCTTCATTATCCAAGTGGAGTTTGCAGGTATGCTACTTGTTTTCTTAGTTTTTAGTAAAGATGAGCATTATTTTGATGTTGACTGTCCCCCTTTTTTCGCTTCCCACTGAGATATGCTTGAGAAATAAAAAAACCAAACTTTTTGTTTGTCCATTATTCGTTGATGTATGTGTTATGCCACATGTTTCCCCCTTCTTACTGGCATTTCGTATCGTTCGAAGTTCTGTCACCGTGTTTGTGGTTGATTGTATAAAATGAGAAGCTTCTGTTGACAGCAATGGCGGTGCAAACTTAATAAGGCCTGATAAATTGACTCAATACTTTTCTTGTTTTGCTGACAAGACTATAGCAGTTTCCATAAGAACTAGGTGCCTGGCTTTTTTTATGGCTGTTCGACAGTTTTCGACTTGCATGATATTATAACCTCTTACAGTGTCGCATAAAGTGAGCTGCGTAGCAAGAATAGCTGTGTAAATACAGTGTTTAAGGTAGCAGACTACTATTTCGTCTCTCAGTTCTTTTCTTCTAGTTTGACATTATATATTTTGCAGGGAAAGAAGGGTGTTTGGATTAAAGTACCAATTGAACTTGTAAATTTAGTTGAAACTGCGGTTAAGGTAATTTCTCTATGCTTTTTTGGAACTTGAATAGGACAGTGTTGACATTGACGCAAGGAGGTTCTTTCGATTCCATTTTGCACACATAAACGTGTCCTAGACTTGCTACTCTAACTAGAGGCTTAAAATCTGTACCATGTCAATCTTTTTTTTCAGACAAAAAAATTGCTAATAAAGCCAAAACCATTGATTTATGGCATTGTGATATATCATGTTGTTGTTTAAGATGTTGCTTGAACTTGGAAGTTGAAATTAGAGAATCACCCTTGACTCTGAACATAACTTTTTCAATAGAATCTACTATGAGAAACTACTTAACAACATCGTTTAACAAACTCAGGTTCTTAATTACCTCATATCATACTTTAGGTTGAGAAAAAGATATCAATGGCTTTGCGATGAAATTGATCCAAATGTGTGACATTGACCACAGGAAGGGTTTTGGTATCATCATGCAGAACCTCATTACCTGATGCTTGTGTATTGGATTCCTGAAACTGAGAATACCATCCCAGCAAATGCCTCACACCGCGTGGGTATTGGTGCTATAGTCTTAAATGAGAAAAGAGAGGTAACTCAGACTTCAGAGCTACTTCCATTATATGTAATTATTTGCTACTGTTCTGGTTTTGTATCCATGTAAAGGGAAGAAAAATGTGTTCGTCTGTGATTGTTCTGCTTTCCTTTGTGTCTTATTCCCTGATTGAATGATTACACTTCTGTTACTTTAAAGTGGTATATATAGCATGGACTTAGTGCTTCAATTGGCTTTTCATGATGATTAATGGCTGTTTTCAACCAATTAACTAGACTCTATCTGTCATGATGGAGCGGGGGCTTATTTTCATATCACGCCTATGAAAAAAGCTTTTGTACACTTAAAGTCATTTTGCTGAAATTTGGAGTCTCCGCTAACAACTGGCCCTTCTGATGCAATTTCACTTTTTAATGTGTGGAAAACACAAACTTTTTTACTTGTCACTTGCTACATACTGGTGGATTTACTGATGTATTAGAGACCTTTGTGTGTAAATAGTTTGATTGCACATCAAGTTTGCAATGAAGGAAACATATTTTCATCATTAGAAATATTTCTTGTCTCAGACCACTATGCTTGAGCATCTTGGTTCTGACTATTTACAGGATTCACAATTTTCCAGTCTAAGTTTGGGAAATCTTTTGCTTTTAGTTGCTTGTTGTCCAAGAAAATAGCGGCAGATTAAAGGGAACTGCAGTATGGAAGATCCCTACTGGCATTGTTGAAGAGGTATGCACATTAGCTGGAGCTAAATAAAGCAGCAAAAGTTAGTTGTATGCCCTCTAAACTGTATGTTGAGCTTTTATTCTGCAGGGTGAGGATATATTTGAAGGTGCAATAAGGGAAGTAAAAGAAGAAACAGGAGTACGTTTATTGTCTATTGAAAGCTACATAATGTGTTATTTTCCTGCTGTACATTTGACGGGTATTGCTTCTCTGATATTTGCTGTGTTTCATTTATTGCAGATTGATACTGAATTTCTTGAAGTGCTTGCATTTAGGTAGGGAACTCGTGCCATGTTAATTTGATTATCATAGTATGAAGGAGGACATTCGATTCTAAATGAAGTAGACGTTTTGCCTATATTAGATAAAAGATTAGTTTCCCCGATATGTCTTTTGGAATTTCTTGCTGATTATATTGAACAGTTGACAAAGGAGGAAAAGTTATTTAAACGGGAAGTAGCATTTTGAACGACTGGAGTACTGCTGCGTAAATCTTTCTTCTAATAGTCAAAACCTAGAAAATTTTGCTCACTGTCTGCATTTCTGCAGCAATAACATTTCTTATCAACAGGCAAACACACAAGGCGTTGTTTGGCAAGTCAGACTTATTCTTCATTTGCATGATGCGCCCTTTATCATTTGACATTCAAAAGCAAGATTTAGAAATTGAGGCAGCACAGGTTTGTCAAGTTCAATTTAACAATATTCGCCCGTGTTATTAAAAGCCATCACTTCATCGCTTCAAGCGATGAAATGATGCAAGGCAAGAGGTTATCGCTTCATGGGTAAAACGATGAGCGCAGTCGGTACTTTGACTCTCAACTTTGAGGAGTTGGACTAATATCAGCATATTGTTTAGTGAACACTGAAATTAGTTATTTTAGCTGCAGTTTAGTCATTATATTACTAAATTGACATATGTTTGGTACTATTTGATTTTCCATAAATTTTGAGCTTCATTTCAAAGAAGTATGTGTAGCTTCACTTCCTGCTTTTTGCTTCAAATCCCATGGACCTTGCTGTTTTTTGGCGCTTTCGCTTTTAAAAACACTGGTGCTCTCTTAACGTGGTATTACTGTCTTGCAGTGGATGCCGCTTGAAGAGTATGCCGCTCAACCTTTAGTTCAGAAACATGGCATTTTCAAGTACATCAAAGATTTATGCTTGGTGAAGGCAGAAAGGGGTTACCCGGGCTTTACTCCTGTGCCGATAACATCATTTTTCGATGGTAGTACGAGTTTCCTGTATTTCAATAAGGATGGTCTGGACCAGGAAAGCTCTGCAATTCATCTCTGAAGGAAGGATATACTGGTACTTGAATTCTTCTGTAACTATTTTGATCTAATTCATAAGTTAATATTTTTACATAGTATTCGTTTTGATTTCCTATATGCAGTAATAATCTGTATTTCCAACTTATTTGTGTCATATTATCTGCACGTTGCACAATGGAAGAAAAGGATCTACATGGATGATACCAGTTAGTGGGGAATACATGCTACTAGGGGGTGTACATAGATCGGATTAGTTCGGATTTTTCAATTACCAAATCAAACCAATGGTGTCGGAGTTTTAAATCTATAAATCAAACCAAACCAAACCAACAAAGTGGGTTTTTCAATCTCAGTTTCGGTTTTTTTCGGGTTCTCGGATTTTTTTCCGGTAAAGTCTTCATAGCACAAAATATGTAACTTGTGTTCCAAATATTTCTTTAGTCCCAGTAAGATACAACTATATAATGTATGTTTCAAGAAAATAATACAATAATATGAGATATGTCATAGCATTAACTAAAATATTCAACAATAATGATAATAAGAATTCATAAAGTAAATATTGCTAATTAATAAGCCATAAAAAAATTAACATAATCTAAAAATACTATATGGGTCATGCTAAAATAAATATAGTTAATAAGTACTATTAATTACATAACTAAGTACTAAATAAAAAGATAAACTAAGTTGAGCATTTTTTTTTTTTTTGGTTGAAAGGATGCTTATATTATATATAGCTAAGCTCTTACAAGAGAGCGGTTAACAAGATGCATTAGTGGCATCAGATTTACATTAGTAGTATTTGTTTCTAAGGTCCCCGTATGGGAACCAGTACTATTAAGTAAAGTTGAACTAGCTAAAACACTACTATAAGTACGAGGTACTGTACTGGTTGAAAATGTACTATTATACAAAACAAATTGACTTTTAATCAACCTTCTTCTCAGCATCCCTTATTGATCTTGTTGATGTAAAGTTGAAATAAACGGTGGTAGACTTTCAAAAAGTAGACAGGTTTCCTGAGTTATGCATTTTCTTTATAAATCAATGTAAAACTAAAAACACTATTATAGTTCCTAGTGTTGAATTGAATTTCTCTTGTTACCATTAGTATTGATTTGAACTTTGTTTGGGTTACTATATTTATGGGTTATAAAATTTATTTACCATTCAAGAATGTATTTCTAAACTTGAAATAATACGTTAAAAGATAAAACTGTGAAAAAGTTTAAGAAATATTTATAAATTACATTACAATAAATATTTAAATTTACAAAATATTTTTTAAAATTATATAAATGTATTATCAGGCAGTTTGACTTTTTTTAGTTAAAACCAAACTAAACCAATTATGGTCGAATTTTTTTCTAATACCAAACCACAATCGAGGTTTTTTTTCCTGGGTTGACTCGTAATATCGGTTTGGTGCGATTTCTCGGTTTTCTTTGTACATCCCTACATGCTAGTATGTACTTTAATTCCTATATTTTCTAGTAATCCTATAGTCCTATTAGAGATGTTATGCTAGTAGAAAATATAGAGAATATTTCGTCATTTTTATAAATGGAGAAACATGGTTAGTGCAAGACAACCTTGTTCTTCACTTTATCATAACGAAAATCATGTGTTGGCTAATCCCCCCAAATACCATTCACCTTTTCCTCCATCGACCACAAATAACAAATCTGTAGACACCTTTAGCTAGCAGAGAGGGGGGGGGGAGATTTGGATTATCGGGTATATGCCTCTGCCTTGTATTCTGTTAGCTTATGTAACAGAATTGCTGAGTTGGCACAATTTCCACCCTCAAAGCTCATTAATCCACTTACAATCTGGACCGTTAATTTTCAATTGTTAAACCTTCAGCTTCTTCTTCACAACCCCCCGTCGATCCTTGACAACTACACTACATTTTAGCCTAATTATTCAGCTCAATACAGGGATCATAACATACCCTGCCCCTCAAAAATAATCCTTGTCCTCAAAGATTAGAATCAAACTCTAGAAATTTGGACTTGAGGAAGGCATAGTCTTCCCAAGTAGCATCTTCAGGGGTAAATTCGACCATTGGACCATGACTTTAACAGAAGCTGCACTGCCCTTTTTCACAAGCTGTCTTTGGAGTACGGCAACTGGTTTGACCATGAATTGTCCTTCATCATTGGGGATAGGTAGAACTGTCTGGACCACTGCTTTACTCCCTACCTTCTTCTTGAGTAAGGAGACATGGAAAACAGGATGGACCTTAGAAGTTGGAGGCAGCTGAAGGTTGTAAGCCACCTGACCAACCTTAGCAATGATCAGATAGGGACCATAATATTTGGAACTGAGCTTAAGGTTTTTTCTCAAAGCTATAGATGTTTTCCTATAAGGCTGGAGCTTCAGATAAACCATGTTGCCCACTTGGAACTCCCTTTCAGTTCTTCTTCAATCAACATATAGTTTCATCCTCTCTGAACCTTGCATAAGTTGTCCTTGAGTAATTGTACCATTTGCTATCTTTGTAAGACAGCATCAGCATCAGCAACAGCCGGTACAGTAGTTTCCAAAAGAGGACCCAAGAATATTTGAGGAGGTGTGAACCCATAGAGAGCCTCAAATGGAGTGCCTTGCAAACTTGTGTGAAAGTTTGTGTTGTACTACCATTCAGCCAAGCATAACCATTTCTTTCAATTCCAAGGTCTATTACTAGTCATACATCTCAAATAGTTCTCAATGCATTTATTCACCCTCGCAGTCTGGCCATCAGTTTGAGGGTGGTAAGTCGAGCTATACAATAGTTGAATACCCTTCAGTTTGGACAAAGCTTGCCAGAAATTACTGAGAAAGATTTCGTCTTTATCAGAGATAATGGTCTCAGGACTGCCATGCAAAGTGTGGACCCTCTTTTAGAATTTGTTAGCTACCTCCAAGGTAGTGAAAGGGTGAGCTAAAGCCATGAAATGAGCTGATTTAGTTAGCCTGTCTACCACTACAAAAATGACATCCTTTCCCTGTGACTTTGGTAATCCTTGTATGAAATCCATACTTATGTGTCTCCATGCTTGGTCTGGGATTGAAAGAGGTAGGAGAAGTCCAGGATAAGCCACAATTTCATCTTTATTTCTCTAACAAACCTCGCATTCACTCACATGCTGAATCACCATTTGTTTCATGAGAGGCCAGTAGAAAAGTTGGCCCGGTTTTTTAGTGTTCCCAATTGCCCTGTAACGACCCGACCGATCGTTTTGAGCCCTAGCACATCGTTCAACAGTCTGAGGCCATGAGCAACTTCATTTCAGGTATTGTGTCTTGTTTGCATTGTCGGAATTTAAATTCAGGAAGATCGGAGTTAAGTTTAAATGAAAATTCTCATTCAAGAAGCTTAAAGTTGAAAGAATGAACTAGGATTGAAATTTTGAGTAAATAACCTCGGAATAAAAATCTGAAGGTTCCAACAGGTTCGTATGATGATTTCGAACTTGGGCATATGTCCGGATTGGGTTTTGGATAACCCGGGAGCGTTTTGGCGCCTATTATGGAAGTTAGCATTTTGGAAGAAATTTTTTAAGTTTGGCTTGTAGTGCATTTCAGCGTTATCGACGTCCGTTTGGGATTCCGATACTGGGAGTAGCTCCGTATGGTGATTCTGGAGTTGGGAGCGCGATCGGAATTGAATTCGGAGGTCCGTAGGTCATTTTGAAGCCATTTGGCTAGAGATAGAAATTTGAAGGTTTTTGAGAAGTTTGACCGGGAGTGGACTTTTTGATATCGGGTTCGGAATCCGATTTCGGAAGTTGGAGTAGGTCCGTAATGTCAAATAGGACTTGTGTGCAAAATTTGAGATTAATCGGACGTGATTTGATAGGTTTAAACATCGAAAATCGAAGTTGGAAAGTTCAAAGTTCATAAAGCTTGAATCGGAGTGTAATTCATGGTTTTGGCATTGTTTGTTATGATTGGAGGCCTCGAGCAAGTCCGTAATGCGTTTTGGGACTGGCTGGTATGATTGGTTGGGGTTCCGGGGGCCTCGGGTGGATTCCGGATGGTTAACGGATCGAAAATGGACTTTTGGAAATAGCTGAGTTGCTGGTTGCTGGTATTTCCGCTTCTGCGGAGATGGGACCGCAGAAGCGGCCCCGCAGAAGCGTGAAAGAAGCCGCAGAAGCGGTTAGGAAGGAGGCAACCCAGGACCGTAGAAACGGCCCTCTATCCGCAAAAGCGGTTAAGCTATCGCATAAGCAAAAAAGGGCTTGAGCCCAGGGACCGCAAAAGCGGAAATCCCTGGAGGCAGAATATCATTTTAAAGTCGGGAATTGGCCATTTCTATCATATTTCTCATGGCTTGGGGCGATTTTTGGGAGCTTCAAGGAGGGGATTTTCGTCATCTATGTCAAGGTAAGCTATCCCCACCACCTTGAGTTGAATATATCAATTATACATGGATTTAAACTTGGAAATTATAGTAAAAATTGGGATTTTGGTGGAAAACCTAGAAAATTATATTCTTGGAATTTAGCCACGATTTTGAGTATGGAATTAAGAGAAAATTGTATATTTGAATTTCTAAGGTCATGGGTAACCTTTATCTTCGAGAAATTTCGGATTCCGGGCAAGTGTGCCCGAGGGCATTTTTGTCAACTTTTCGTTCGGGGTTAGGAATTGTTATAAATTTGGTTGTAAAGTATATTTGAGTATATATTAATGGATTTATATGATTATTGGCTAGTTTTGGAGCATTGTGCGTTGGTGCAAGTCTTCGGAAGAATGTAGAATGTCGCTTTTGAGTCTTCGGAGCGAGGTGAGTCTCCTTTCTAATCTTGTGAGGGGGAATTTACCCCATAGGTGAAGCAATTGATTATGTGCTCCTATTTGTGGGGGCTACGTACGCACGAGGTGACGAGAGTCCGTGTGTAGCTGCTATTATGCTATTGTCCGGGTAGTTAGGACCCAAAAGCATGTTGTACGTGGATGAATTGTGAACCCATTGGCAGCTTGAATTGCTTAACTCACATCGAATTAGTAAGTAAATTTCTAAAAGGATTAAACTTCATTTCTTAAATTGTTAAAGGAGAATTGGTTTTATTTGAATAAATATTCCCCGATAAGTTCTTATTTGACTGATTGAGCATGTATTCTTATGTGTACCTGCGTCGCATGTATGATTCGTGAGCAGGGTATGTGTTTATTTATGGAACGGACCGAACGCCTCGACAGATTAAGTAGATGCATCTATGGTACGGGCCGCTCGACCCTCGGCAGTGCACAATTTATATTTCTGTTGGAGCGGGTCGTCGACCTCGGCATGATTTGCGCATGTTTGTGTTATTGTCTTGAACTTATTAAAGTTGTTACGGTCTCACCCTGGCTCGAGATTAATTTGTTGATAATAAAGAGGAAATTTGGAAATTTCCTATGAAAGAATTATATGTTTACTTGTTTCCTCTATTTGGATTAAAAATCATGTTTATAAAATAAATCCATAGTTTAATATATATATCAAGGATGAACAATTATTGGACCATTAGAGAATGTCAAAGTTGGCCATCTCGTCTCTACTCCTTCGGGATTAGGCGGGATACTCACTAAGTACACGTTGATTACGTACTCATACTACACTTCTGTGCATTTTTGTTGCACAGGTATATACACCTCTAGTAGCCTGCTGAGCGTAGCAGCATGGATAACTCTGGGAGTAGGTGAGTTGCATTGTTCGAGACGACCCGCTGCCAGTGTAGTTCCTTTCAGCATTTTATTATTTATTCCCTGTCCACTGTATTTCGGACAGATGTTGTAATTTTACTTTTCTTATCAATAGTTGCTCATGCACTTGTGACATCGGGTTTCTGGGATGGGTTTCAACGAATTTGTACTAATTGTTATTATTTAAATTTGAATTCAAGTAGCGAACTTTTATTTATGAAAATGAAAGGAAAAAACCTTAGATTTTCAGAAGTATTAAAAGAGTAATTAATTGATAATGTAGTTAGCTGGCCTGACAGAGGTGTCCGGCGCCACCACGACCCTTAGTAGATTTTGGGTTGTGACAACATGGTATCAGAGCACTAGGTTCCCGTCGGTCTCACGAGTCATGAGCAAGTCTAGTAGAGTCTCGCGGATCGGTACGGAGACATCTGTACTTATCTTCGGGAGGCTTCAGGACAGTTATGAGTACTTCCCTTCTTGATTTCCTTTTCGTGCGGTTCGATTCCTTTGAGGCTCATGCCTTTGATTTCTTCCTACTTAATCTTACGCGAGCGCTTGTTATAATCAAAAATTTGAAGGATTGTAATGGCAGTACAAATGTGGTGCGGGATGATTTTTTCCGGTATAGTTGATTAGACTATTATAGTCGCATTTTTGGAGGGATATTCTATTGTTTCAGTTCAATAAAAGAACTTCCAAGAGCCTTGAGGATAGGCACAGGTTGCCATGATGCTTATGAGCGATTATTCCGCAGTGTTGTTGTAATGGTAGGGTGTTGCCCACGTGTCGGGGCAGTGAATAAATTGAAGGGAGCTTTACTCAGCGTGTAATCAAGGGATTCAGTATTTTGTTCCCGACAGGGAAAGTCAATCGAGCTAAGAATGGTCAGGTGTGGACTGGTGGAAGTAATGAAGCTTGGTAATTCCAAGCGTGGTGGAGTTCTCCTCTATATGGGAGAGTTGTCGTCCTAATTGAATGCTTTAAGTTTGTTGGTGTTATAATCTGCTACAATTCGCCTTGGGGCAAGATATTGTGAAATAGTATTGGAGGTACAACTGTCAGATATCGCATGACGCGGTGGTTTAAGATCGAATCAGAATTTCTAATATTAACGGCTCGATAAAGATGACCTTTGGAAAAGTTTAAAGTTAGTAGCAATGGTTGATTCAAGTGCCACAAAGATAGATTTTATTTGAGGCAACAATTGAGCAGCAAAGTATGAGGAAGGACATGTGGGAAGTGTCAGGCGGTGTTCAAAATTTTTTGAAGGCCAAGTATGAGGAGCAAGGTCGAGTGACCGAATAAGGAAATGAGTTCCGCCAAAGTGGGAGAGTGGCGAGGGTTGTATATGGACTTGGTAGTAGGATGACTACGTGCCTTAAAGAGATTTTGGATCGAGTTGGGGATTTTAATGATTGATGATTGAAGCCTACGGGTATGATGTGAAGTATGGGCTATTATGCGGCAGAAGATCGATATGGCGGAAAGGAGTTGCTTGAAATGGAGGAGGGTGCAGCATAACCCTGAATTGGGAAGGATGTTGTCGCGCATCTAATTGATGTCCGCGATGGGCGAATGGACTTGTGCAACTGGAAGGTGAGCTCGGGCTCGGGATGGGCTATTGGTGTCATGGTGAACGTACCCCATGCAGCGGCGTGGGAAGATGTCGGGAGGTGATTCCCCTAGGTGGGTTATTCCCCGTGAGCAGATTAGCGGTCGCGTGGTTGGCGAAGCTTCTGCAAGGAATTATATTGGTTGTTCAAGAAAGAGATTGGTCGTGCGAATGTGGTTAATGATTCAGAATATGAGAGATGGAGAATTACAGGAAGATTCTGAGAAATTTTGATAACTTATGACGGGAGGTTATGTCAATAAGGGGTAAAAAGGTCGGGCGAACTCAAGAATGGTGAAATGATGGCTTCAAGCTAAGTGGGAGAGTCTCACCGCTTATGATTGGGCTATATGATTAACTATTTGCGTGATTTCTGGTTATTAACATATTGATGGATTAATTCAGCTACGAGAAAAGACCATAAGTAGTAAATTGAGTGGAGGAATTATTAAGGATGTTCTATGGTTAGCCTTATGGGCTCATGTTCGGACTTGGAAAAAGGTTCAGGATTTATGCCTTGTATGGATACAGGGTTCAGAGAAAGCGACTTCGTCGGGTGCTTCGCCGAGAGAGTATTCGTGTGTTATAAGATTTATGGAGTGAATTATATTCGAGACTTAGTCAGAGCGGGTGGCTCTCAGTAACAGTCCTAGTGAATTCAAGAGGTAAAGTGTGGTGCCTAATGATGTCAAGCTTGTAGGTACAGTTAAGAATCAAGCTTTGTAGCAGCTTATGAGAAGGTGCCCAAAATGTTCTACGATGTGTTACCTTGTGGTGTAGCATTTGAGAAATGTGAAATAATTCGTGAGATTTGAGACAGCATGGTCTCGCAATTCAAGGCCACTCGGGGTGAGTTAGAGGGAGTATGTTATGCGTTGAAGAGAATTAGTATTATTTCCGAAGCAATCAAGGATAAATTGGAGGGAAAGGGATTGATTAGCCATAGTTGAATTTGGCATGTTGGGGCCAGTGATCCGTTCATTCAGCATGATCGAGTTATGCGTTTGATTTGTGACGGTACGTGTGAGGTTTGTCGGCCACCGTAATTGATAACATTCTAAATCATTCTTCTATTGTGGCTTGTTATGTGGAAGCAGATTCCGGAAGGGCTGGTGGCTTGGACCACTACTTGTAGATTTGCATATTCTGCGGTTATGGGAATTTACCTATGTGTTTCTATGAATATCCTGAAGTGAGTTAAGTGAAAAGTTCGTATAAGATGAATTGTTAAAATGTTAATGATTTCGGTGTTGACAAGGATGTCACGGGCTCAGATGAGCAAGGAAAGGGTTGAATGATTAGAGTACATTGGTATTGTCCTCCGCGTCACCTGAGATCGATGTGTTGTGGAAGAGGTTTTGCATCCTGGTTAAGGATTCTGGATCGCTTTTCAGCGTTAGTGCGTCCGATGGTTTAGATGTACGGACCCGCTATTAATTTCGGAAGATTGTGGGGGCGTGTCCCACGGGAAAATTGTATAAGTGTGACATGTAGTCACTTGATTGGCTAAAGATTTAAACCAAGTATGAGGATTGTGGTAATATCATTAATTTGGGAATTTATGCCTGGAGGGCATTTTGTTTATTGGGTTATGAACCGAGAAGGTTTGCTCCGATTATGACGATTATTCTTGTGTGTTACGAAGCAAAAGGGAGTTACTACGGACCTTTGAAAGGTCATTGGCCAAGTCAGTGCAATCAGAAATCGGCTTGAGATCGGTGGATTGATTTATTTGTGAACAAGGCTTTATATCAGGCCAGTTCAGCGAGCGTTCCTTATGAAGGAACAGTCGAGGTGTTATTTTGTCATCATCTATTCCAGGTAATGATGTATTGCGCCGTATGAGTTGTGAGATGGCTTAGTAAATTCTTATGTGTTGAGGTTCCGCGTTGCGAGGATGTTATGTGAGCAGGATGGCTCTTGAATTTAGATCTTGTATCGCACCTCAGTTGTGCTCGAGTTTTGTAGCTTATCGTGCTATGTGTCCCCTCAGGGATGGCATTATGCACTTAGCGTGCTTGTGACCTAGATCCGGTATTTTATCGCAATGAGCAAATTAGCTCGATGTGTATCTCCTTATGTGAGTTCTACGCGTGGATCAGGTGGCACGCCGCCATGGTTATATTATGAGGATCGGGTGGAACGCCGCCATGGTTATATAGTAAGGATCGGATGGCACGCCGCCATGGTTATGCTGTGTGGATCGGGTTGCGCGCCGCAACAGTGTGATGATGAGTGTAGTTTTCTATATGCTAATTTTGTATATCTTGCTTTCTATTTTCTAAGGAAAGTCCATAGTAGCGCGGGAGTTAGGTAATTCCTTCCAGAGTTCGATTTTCTGTTGTGTTGTGTTCGGATTGGTGGCCTATTAGCACATTGTGGCGTCATATGAGACTTGTGATCGCATTCGGAGTGGCTTATTGCCGAGCAGTTCGTACTGGGTAAGATGAGATTGTGGGATTTAGGATCAGTGCAATCTGATTATATGAAGTATATTAAGGAGCGAAGATCATTATTTGGTTCAGAATATGGTAATGTTTCTTGTCAGAAGTATAGACTCGATGGTCGGTTGAGTCGGCAGTTGATTATGAATTTCGGCATCTCATCCGTCGTGGCAGTATTGTAATAGTTGGAGTAAGACCTATGTAGGTCATGAGGTGCAATCGGAGCATCGGGTTCGTGGAATTTCGATTAATTCAAACAAAATTGTTATTGTGGTCCTGTGAGTAAAGTGATGCAAAATGTGAATTCAGGAGAGTTATACAGTCATGTTTGAGTACAACGTACAGTGATTGATACGGTGATCGTATGTTGGAAACAGGCCTGGCATAGAATTCCGGATGTTGGAATTGGGCTCTAAGGCTTAATTGCTTGAATAAAAGGGAGTATCTTCAGAACTTATCGAGCTAATGTGCTCAACTGAGTTGTGGTAGCACGGGAAGATGCATGAGGTGCTAAACAGTGATTTCATACTACTTTAGTGTAGTTCTCAGCACGTTCGAGGACGAACGTATATTTAAGTGGGAGAGAATGTAACGACCCGACCGGTCGTTTTGAGCCCTAACGCGTCGTTCAGCAGTCTGAGGCCATGAGCAGCTTCATTTTAGGTATTGTGACTTGTTCGCATGGTCGGAATTTAAATTCAGGAAGATCGGAGTTAAGTTTAAATGAAAATTCTCATTCGAGAAGCTTAAAGTTGAAAGAATGCACTAGGATTGGAATTTTGAGTAAATAACCTCGGAATCAGGATCTGAAAGTCCAGCAGGTTCGTATGATGATTTCGGACTTGGGCGTATGCCCGGATTGGGTTTTGGCGCCTATTATGGAAGTTAGCATTTTGGAAGAAATTTCTTAAGTTTGGCTTGGAGTGCATTTCAGCATTATCGATGTCCGTTTGTAATTCTAAGATTGGGAGTAGCTCCGTATGTTGATTTTGGAGTTGGGAGCGCGATCGGAAGTAAATTCGAAGGTCCGTAGGAGCCATTTAGCTAAAGATAGAAATTTGAAGGTTTTTGAGAAGTTTGACCGATAGTGGACTTTTTGATATCGGGGTCGGAATCCGATTCCGGAAGTTGGAGTAGGTCCGTAATGTCAAATAGGACTTGTGTGCAAAATTTGAGGTCAATCGGACGTGATTCGATAGGTTTAAACATCGGAAATAGAAGTTGGAAAGTTCAAAGTTCATAAAGCTTGAATCGGAGTGTAATTCATGGTTTTGGCATTTTTTGTTATGATAGGAGGCCTCGAGCAAGTCCGTAATGCGTTTTGGGACTGGTTGGTACGATTGGTTGGGGTCTCGGGGACCTCGGGTGGATTCTGGGTGGTTAACGGATCGAAAATAAATTTTTGGAAATAGCTGAGTTGCTGGTTGCTGGTATTTCCGCTTCTGCGGAGATGGGACCGCAGAAGCGGCCCTCTATCCGCAAAAGCGGAACCGTAAAAGCGGTTAAGCTATCGCATAAGCGAAAAAGGGCTTGAGCCCAGGGACCGCAGGAGCGGATTATTTTTCGCAGAAGCGGAAATCCCTGGAGGCAGAATATCATTTTAAAGTCGGGAATTGGCCATTTCTATCATATTTCTCATGGCTTGGGGCAATTTTTGGGAGCTTCAATGAGGGGATTTTCGTCATCTATGTCAAGGTAAGTTATCCCCACCACCTTGAGTTGAGTATATCAATTGTACATGGATTTAAACTTGGAAATTATAGTAAAAATTGGGGGTTTTGTGGAAAACCTAGAAAATCATATTCTTGGAATTTAGCCACGATTTTGAGTATGGAATTAAGAGAAAATTGAATATTTGAATTCCTAAGGTCATGGGTAACCTTTATCTTCGAGAAATTTCGGATTCCGGGCACGTGTGCCCGAGGGCATTTTTGTCAACTTTTCGTTCGAGGTTAGAAATTATTATAAATTGGGTTGTAAAGTATAATTGAGTATATATTAATGGATTTATATGATCGTTGGCTAGTTTTGGAGCATTGTGCGTTGGTGCAAGTCTTCGGAAGAATGTAGAATGCCGGTTTTAAGTCTTTGGAGCGAGGTGAGTCTCCTTTCTAATCTTGTGAGGGGAAATTTACCCCATAGGTGAATCAATTGATTATGTGCTCCTATTTGTGGGGGTTACGTACGCACGAGGTGACGAGAATTCGTGCGTAGCTGCTATTATGCTATTGCCCGGGTAGTTAGGACCCAAAAGCATGTTGTACGTGGATGAATTGTGAACCCATTGGTAGCTTGAATTGCTTAACTCACATCGAATTAGTACGTAAGTTTCTAAAAGGATTAAACTTCATTTCTTAAATTGTTAAAGGAGAATTGGTTTTATTTGAATAAATATTCCCCGATAAGTTCTTATTTGACTGATTGAGCATGTATTTTTATGTGTACTTGCATCGCATGCATGATTCGTGAGCAGGGTATGTGTTTATTTATGGAACGGGCCGAATGCCTCGACAGATTAAGTATATGCATCTATGGTACGGGCCGCTCGACCCTCGACAGTGCACAATTTTTATTTCTGTTGGAGCGGGTCGTCGACCTCGGCATGATTTGCGCATGTTTGCATTATTGTTCTGAACTTATTAAAGTTGTTACTGTCTCACCCTGGCTCGAGATTAATTTGTTGATAATAAAGAGGAATTTTGGGAATTTCCTATGAAAGAATTATATGTTTACTTATTTCCTCTATTTGGATTGAAAATCATATTTATAAAATAAATCCACAGTTTAATATATATATATATCAAGGATGAACAATTATTGGACCATTAGAGAATGTCAAAGTTGGCCATCTCGTCTCTACTCCTTCGGGATTAGGCGGAATACTCACTGAGTATACGTTGATTACGTACTCATACTACACTTCTGTGCATTTTTGTTGCACAGGTATATACACCTTTAGCAGCCTGCTGAGCGTAGGAACATGGATAACTCTGGGAGTAGGTGAGCTGCATTGTTCGAGACGACCCGCGGCCAGTGTAGTTCCTTTCAGCATTTTGTTATTTATTCTCTGTCCACTGTATTTCGGACAGATGTTGTAATTTTACTTTCCTTATCGATAGTTGCTCATGCACTTATGACACCGGATTTCTGGAATGAATTTCAACGGATTTGTACTAATTGTTATTATTTAAATTTGAATTCAAGTAATGAACTTTTATTTATGAAAATTGAAGGAAAAACCTTAGATTTTCAAAAGTATTAAAAGATGAATTAATTGATAATCTAGTTGGCTGACTTGACAGAGGTGTCCGGCGCCATCACGACCCTTAGTGGATTTTGGGTCGTGACATGCCCTGAGTGTCCCCTAAGAGAAGAATCATGAAAGGTTTGGATCAATTGATGTCTCAAGTCTCCAGTACCTCCCACATAAATGTTTTCCTTTCTCCTCAAAATACCTGACTTATAGTGCCAAAAATGAGGCCCTTGTCTAGCTACTGCTAGTTGTGTGATCACATCAGTGGCTTGAGGATCTCCTTCATTGCTGGTGCTGATTTCTGAAAACCAAGCTGGAACTGAAGAGCTGATAGCATGAATCTAGGCATTTGTAAAGTTATCATGCCGAGTTTGTATCACCTCAAATTGTCTTGATAGGGCATCAGTCACTCGATTTTTTGCTCCTTTTTTGTATTGTACCTCATAATCCAGTCCTAATAATTTTGTTATATCCTTCTGTTGAATAGAAGATGTGACCTTCTGTTCTAGCAGTTATTTCAAGTTGTGGTGGTCAGTCCTCACCACAAAGTGCTTGAATTGTAATTAATGCCTCCACTTATCAATGGCATTAACCAGTGCCATATACTTATTCTCATATATCGACTTGTCTTTATGTTTTGAGGCTAGAACTTTGCTGAAATAAGCTATAAGTCTGCCTTGTTGCATAAGTACAGCTCCTATTCCCGAGTGACAAGCATCAGTTTCAATCACAAATTCTTTGGTGTAGTCAGGCAAAGCCAGCACAGGTGTGGCTGACATAGCCCTTTTGAGAGCTTCAAATGCTGCTTCAGCTTCAAGCTCCATATGAAGGTGTCTTTCTTAAGTAAATCAGTTAAGGGTCTGCAGATAGCTCCATAATTAGCTATATACTTTCTGTAGTAGCCAGTAAGCCTAAGGAATCCTTTAAGTGCCTTGAAAGTGGTAGGTCTAGGCCAATCGATCATAGCAAGTACCTTGTCAGGGTTAGTGGTCACCCCTTCAGCTGTTATCACATGACCAAGATACTTTACTTTAGAGTGACCAAATGAACATTTGGACCTTTTGGCATATAGGGAATGTTCCCAAGGTCAGTGGTCACCCCTTCAACTATTATCACATGACCAAGATACTCTACTTTAGAGTGACCAAATGAACATTTGGACCTTTTGGCATATAGGGAATGTTCCTTCAATGTTTTAAACACAATAGACAAATGTATCACATGGTCTTCCAATTATTTTCTATAGATTAAGATGTCATCAAAGAAAACCAACACAAACCTTCTGAGGAAAGGTTGAAACACCCGATTCATTAATGCCTGAAAAGTTGCAGGGGCATTTGTAAGCCCAAATGGCATTACCTTGAACTCATAGTGGCCTGTGTGAGTTTGAAAAGCAATTTTGTGGACATCTTCTGCCTTCATTCTTATCTGATGATACCCAGCCCTTAGATCTATTTAGAGAATATTTCAGACCCATGTAGCCCATCCAAAAAATCAACTACAATGGGAATTGGATACTTGTCTTTAACAGTTATCTCGTTCAAACCCCTATAGTCCACACAAAACCTCCATGTACCATCCTTCTTCTTGACTAGTAAGGGTGGTGAGGAGAAGGGTGACTGGCTTTGCTGTATTATCTGATTGAGCAGCATCTCTTTGACTTGCTTCTCAAGCTCTTCCTTCTGATAGTAGTTATACCTGTAAGGCCTTAGACTCACATGTGAGGCTCCAGCTTTCAAGGGAATGGCATGGTCAAGAGTTCTGACAGGAGGGAGAGTTTTTGGTTCAGTGAAACCTTCCTCTCACTGGTTCAACACTTCTTGAATAGGCATAACCACTTTCTCTTGATCGGATGAATGGTTCGCCCTGACCATGAACAAGTGAGCTAATATAGTTTGGCCTTTCTTGATCAACCTCCACATTGAGCTACCACTGATCATGCTAAGATTACCTTCTTTAGGAATGGCATGTAACACCGTTTTATTGCCCTTCCTCCCAATGGTGACACATATTTTCTCATGGTCAAACTTGGTAGGATTGTACTTTTTATTCGGTCACTGCCTAGCACTATATCACACCCACCTAGCTTGATAATTCTCAGATCTTCCTTGAAGAGTTTTCCTAGTATCTTCCAGCTAAAGGCAGTACAAATAGTGGGACATATGACATAATTTCCATCAGCTACTGTGACCTTCATTGACTGTTATAACGTAGTGCATAGCCAGTATCCTTAACAGCTTGCTCATCAATGAAGCTGTGAGTGCTTCCCGAGTCTACCAAAATAGCGAGGTTCCTCTGTTTAATGATTCCCCTAACTAGTATAGAATTCACTCATGAGGAATTACCAGATAAGGCATTTAGAGAAATAACTTCCAGTACCTCCTGCTGAATCTCTCCTTCTATCATCACACTATGTAGATCACTTGCTTCATTTATGGTGTCAACAGATTCTTCATGCTCCCCAACTGTACAATTTAATCCTCGGTTGTGGCACATGTGCCCAGGAGTGTACTTTTCCCCCACACCAAAAACACAACTGATTTGCATTCCTGTACTCATACATTTCAGGACTCAACCTGTAAGTGTTGTTCCTACTGGCTGCATAGTTGTTGTACCTATAATTAGAGACTATATCAGGTGCATGATTAGGAGTTGTTGAGATCCTAGCAGTAGCAGAGTTAGCATGGAACGGGCCAGATTTGGCCACTGGTTCTTCATTTGCATAGCCTCTATAGCCTTCTTCGGCAACCTTGCTTGTCCTATGGCACAACTTAAGGTTGTAGGCTTGAACAACTTAACATCATACCTAATTTCCCCCTTGAGAGCTCCCATAAAACTAGACATAAAATGTGACTCATTCAAAACAGGATTTCTTATAACCATGTGAGCCTTAAGGTCCTCAAACTTGCCCAGAAACTCCTCTACTGTCCCCATCTGTTGGAGTTTGTTAAACTCCTCCATCAGATTTTCTCCAAATCTAATACATAATTCTTCCTTAAATTCACCCCAAGTTACTACTCCTTTGCTCAATGTCAAAGAATTATACCATACCTCTGCTAGACCATTCAAATAAAGTGTAGCAACCTCAACTTTCAAGTTATCGGTAGTTTTATACAAATAGAAATGCCTCTCACACTTTCGAAGCCATACCTTTGGTTCCTTGCCTTCAAAACTGGGTAATTCCCACTTTTAGGGGGGGGGGCATGTCAGTTGAGCCTTGCTTCATGTGATGGCAGAGGAAGCAAGCCATCGCCCGTATTTGGGGCCCTTGCTGGTGGTCTTTCCAACGTTGTCAAACGATTCAAAATTTGTTCCCAAGGTGCGTCTGTTGTAACGTTTGTTGCCCAACGGTGAGCTCAGCTAACACCTCCTCGTGGCGAGTGAGCTTCGCATCCATGGTCTGCATCCCCGTACCTTCAACTATCAACGATTCACAGGTCGCAAGTATGAAAGCTCTGATACCAGATGTCTGGAACTAACTTGTAATTTAAATTTCTCAATCAAACAAATAAAGAGAACAAATTTTTGGAACAATTTTCTGTAATCTTCATTAATTGAAATGCGATTACAAAATGAATTACTAATTACTGGAATTAAAATAAGTTACAATGTCTCATTGTATGGCTAAGATCTACAGAATTGAAAAGGAAATTGTTGTTAGAGAGAGGGAGGGAG